>PVIC010055687.1:0-11145 GCA_004025085.1 Thryonomys swinderianus
AAACTGAAACTCAAACACCAGGACTCTTAGAGGTGGTAACTAAAGCAAATGTAGTAAAATGGAAATCAGAACTCATCTCTGAGATCAAAACAGAGATACTATCCACAGTGAAAGACATCATTGAAGAAGAAATCAGTGAGATGAAAGAATCCAAGATAGCAGAAGCAGTGGAACCTTATAAACACCTTCAAGCAGAGCTCCAGGGAGTGATGAAGGAGAACAAAAGCTTACAAAGTAGGGTGAATGAAGCAGAGAACCGAATCTCAGACCTAGAGGACAGCATAGCAGCCAACAAGCAGGAAAGATATAATCTATGGAAAAGAGCAAGGGACCATGAGAAATCAACCCTACAGCTTCTAGATGACTCAAAGAAAAATAATATAAGACTGATTGGAGTCACTGAGGAAGCAGGAGACAGTGTAAAAGACATGAAAAAGCTATCGCCAAGGATAACAACAGAAAACTTCACAGGAAAAGAAATGGACATACAGATAAATGAGGCCGATAGGACTCCAAAATGCCATGACATAAAAATATCTACTCCTAGACATGTAATTATCAAGGTTCCAGATGCACAACAAAAGAATGAAATACTGAAAGCAGTGAGAGAAAGGAAGAAAATCATCTACAAAGGGAAGCCCATTAGGATCACAGCAGACTTTTCAACACAAACACTCAATGCAAGGAGAGCGTGGAGAGAAGTATTTCAAGCATTGCAGGAAAACAACCTCCAACCTAGACTGTTGTATCCTACAAAACTATCTTTCAGAATAGACGGGGAAATAAGATACTTCCAGATAAAGAACACCTGAAAAAATTCACAAATACGAAACCTGCACTCCAAAACATTCTAAAGAACATTTTGGAAAAAAACACAGAAAACTCCATACCCATGAGACCCAGGAGAGTGAATTAATTGGGGCAAACAAGAAACTAAATAGAAAAGGGGAAAAGCAAAGAAGAAAAAAACCAAGAACAGGGAAACATGGCAGCCCTGAATATATCCATATCAGTCATAAACATTAATGTCAATTGACTCAATGGGCCAATTGAAAGATACAGACTAGCAGACTGGATCAAGAAGCAAGATTCTACAATCTGCTGCATACAGGAAACACACCTAATTCAGAAGGAAACCCATAGACTGAAAATAAAAGGTTGGAAAACAGTCCTCCATGCCTCAGGAAACTGCAAAAAAGCAGGAGTGGCTATTTTGTTTGCAGATAAAATAGATTTCAAACCCAAACTGATTAAAAGAGATAAAGAAGGTCACTATATTCTCATACAGGAAACTATCCAAGAGAAAGAAATAACACTCATAAATATTTGTGCACCAAACTCTAATGCACCCAACTATATAAAACAAACATTACTGGACATGAAAAGCCAGTTAACCATGAATGCAATAGTAGTAGGGGACTTCAATACTCCACTGTCACAAATTGACAGATCAACTGGGCAAAACAATAAGGAAATACTTGAGCTAAATCAAACTTTGGAGCAAATAGACTTATTAGATGCCTACAGAATTTTTCACCCTACGAAGCAAGAATATACATTCTTTTCCACTGCTCATGGATCATTCTTCAAAATAGGTCACATTCTAGTCCATAGAACAGGCTTAAGTAAATGCAAGGGAATCGAAGTTATCCCCTGCATACTATCAGACCGCAACTGGAGCTGAATAGCAAAGGAAATTCCAAGATCCTCACAAACACATGGAAATTGAATAATACTCTGTTGACCAACCAATGGGCCACAAAAGAAATTAATGAAGAAATTAAACAGTTTCTACAACTAAATGACAACCCCAGCACAATATACAGGAATTTATGGGACACAATGAAAGCAGTTTTATGAGGGAAATTCATAGCAGTGAATGCCTACACTCGAAAAATAGAGCAAACTGAAATAATATAATGATGAACCTCAGACAGTTACAAAAAGAGGAGCAAAACAAATGCAGTGCACATACTAGAGAGGAAATTATAGGGATCAGAGCAGAAATTAATGCAATGGAGACAAGGAGAACAATACAAAGAATCAATGAATCAAAGAATTGGTTCTTTTTAAGGATAAATAAGATGGACAGACCCTTAGCCAACCTTATCAAACAAAGGAAGGAAAAGGCTCAAATCCATGCTATAAGGAATGAAAATGGGGAAATCAGCACAGATCCAGAAGAAGTCCAAAGGATAATAAGCACATACTTTGAAAATTCTAGATGGAAAATCTAGAAGAAATGGATAGATTCCTAGACACATATGAACTTCCAAAGCTGAACGAAGAGAATATAAAAATGTTAACCTGATATCAATCTGGGAAATTGAAAATGTAATAAAAAAAAACCTACGAACAAAGAAAAGCCCCGGTCCTGACGGCTTCACTGCTGAATTCTACAAAACTTTTAAAGAAGAGTTAATACCAGTACTTCTCAATCTTTTTAATGAAATTGAAAAGGAAGCAGTACTCCCCAAATCATTCCTTGAAGCGACCATCACCTTGATTCCAAAGGCAGGGAAAGATCCCACCAAAAAAGAAAACTACAGGCCAATCTCTGTAATGAACATTGATGCAAAAATCCTCAATAAGATACTTGCAAACAGAATACAGAGAGTTTGCAAGTCGAATTTTTCCCAGGGATGCAAGACTGGTTCAACATATGTAAATCAATAAATGTAATACACTATATTAACAGGCTCAAGGACAAAAACTGTACAATTATCTCAATAGATGCAGAAAAAGCATTTGACAAAAATCCAACACCCATTTATGATCAAAACCCTACAGAGAATTGGAATTGGTGGACTTTATCTCAATTTAATACAAGCTCTTTATGAGAAACCAACAGCCAGCATCATACTTAATAGGCAAAAACTGAAACCTTTTACACTAAGATCAGGTCACCACTCTTGTTCAATACAGTACTGGAAACATTAGCCATAGCAATCAGGCAGGACAGAGATATAAAAGGAATAAAGATAGGAAAGGAAGAAATTAAACTGTCATTATTTGCTGATGATATGATATTCTATCTAGAGGATCCTAAAAACCAGAAGACTGCTAGACTTAATTACCAAATTTAGTAGTGTTGCTGGATACAAGGTTAATGCTCAAAAATCAACGGCCTTTGTCTACACAAACAACAGACTTACTGAAAGAGAAATTGGGGAGTTAATCCCTTTCACAGTAGCACCCAGAAAAATGAAATATCTAGGAATCATCCTAACAAAGGAAGTGAAAGACCTCTACTCTGAAAACTATAGGACTCTGAAAAACGAGATAGAAAAGGAGATCAGAAAGTAGAAAGACATCCGTTGTTCCTGGGTAGGGAGAACCAACATCGTCAAAATGGCTATACTCCCACAGCTACTATATAGATTCAATGCAATTCCAATTGAAATTCCAATGGTATACTTCACAGAGCTAGAGAAAATAATACAAAAATTCATCTGGAACCACAAGAAACCTAGAATAGCAAAAGCAATTCTAAGCAACCACGACATGGCAGAGGGTATTACAATCCCCAATTTAAAACTCTACTATAAAGCCACTGTGATAAAAACTGCATGGTACTGGCAAAGTAACAGACCTGAGGACCAGTGGAATAGATTAGAAGATGCAGAAACAACCCCAGATACACTAAGCCACCTTATCTTTGACAAAGGAGCCAAACACCCTCAATGAAGGAAAGACAGCCTCTTTAACAAATGGTGTTGGAAAAATTGGGCTTCAACTTGCCAAAAGCTAAAGGTAGACCTATCTCTTTCACCATACACAAAACTAAACTCACAGTGGATTCGAGACTTAAACATTAAAACAGAAACAATAAGCCTGCTGGAAAACAGGCTAGGTAAAACTCTTGGAGACATTGGCTTAGGCAGAGACTTCATGAATAAAGCTTCCATAGCACAAGAACTAGCAGAAAGAATCAACAAATGGGATCTCATCCTACTGAAAAGCTTTTGCACAGCAAAAGAAGTCACTGACACTACCAAAAGACCACCAACAACATGGGAAATAATATTTACAAGCTGTTTATCAGACAAAGGGCTATTATCTACAATATATAAAGAACTTAAACAGATCAGCCTCCCCAAGTTTAAAGACCCAATTCAAAAATGGGCAAATGAGCTCTAGTAGTATGACAATCTTTTCAGAATGGGAAATTTCCAAAGGAAATTTGGTGTGGGGATGTAATGAGGGGAAGGAATAAATATGATTCTGAAGGAAAGTAGGAGAGCATGTATGTAGGGGGTGGGGAGGTGTGGGTGGGGATGTGGGTAAAAATGAGAATTGAATTGACTGTGTCATATATTGGTACAAATTCCCCAGTATTATCTGTGAGTGTGAGATGTATGCAAAGTGTACCAATAAAGAATGCAATTAAAAAATATATAATAAAAAAATGGGCATCTGAAATGAACAGACACTTCTCAGAGGCAGAAGTCAAAGCAGCCAAGAAGCATATGAAGAAATGTTCAACATCACTGGTCATTCGAGAGATGCAAATGAAAACAACACTGCGATTTCATCTCACTCCACAAAGAATGGCTGCTATTACAAAATCAACCAACAATAAATGCTGGCATGGCTGTGGGGAGAAAGGAACCCTTCTCCACTGTTGGTGGGATTGTAGACTTGTGCAACCATTGTGTAGATCCATGTGGAGATTTCTCAGAAAACTAGGACTAGGGGTTCATTTGACCCTGCTATCCCCCTGCTAGGAATATACCCAAAAGAATTTAAAAAATCACATTGGAAAGACAGATGTACACCCTTGTTCATAGCAGCTCAGTTTGTGGTAGCTCAATCTTGGAAACAACCCTAATGCCCATTAACTGGAGACTGGACAACGAAAATATGTGTGTGTGTTTTTTAATATAATAGAGTATTATTCTGCCATAAAAATGACAAGATTGATTCATTTATGTGCACATGGAGACACCTGGAGTATACACTAATAAGTGAAATAAATAGATCACAAATAGGCAAATACTGGATCTTCATGTTGATATGAGCACCTGTAGATGCAAAATACCTCTAAAAAGTATGACAGTTTTTGTAGAATGGGAAATTTCCATGGGAAATTTGGTGTGGGAATGTAATGAGGGGCAGGAATAAATATAATTCTAAAAGAAAATACAAGAGCATGTATATAGGGGGTGGGGAGGTGTGGGTGGATAGGGATGTGGGTAAAAATGAGAATTAACTTGTGTCATATACTGGTACAAATTCCCCAATGTTATATGTGATTGTGAGATGTATATAAATTGTACCAATAAAGAATTCAATTAAAAAAAGAGGTCTGAGGCCGGGCATGGTGGCTCACGCCTGTAGTCCCAGCACTCGGGAGGCAGAGGCAGGAGGATTGCTGAGTTCAAGGCTTGCCTGGGCTACATAGTGAGCTCAGGGCCAGCCTGAACTACAAAGCGAGACCCTGTCTCAAAAAAAAAAAAAAAGAGATCTGAGTATTAGACCTACTTCTACTATCAGAAGCTTATGTAGAGCATATCACTTTCTTGAGCCAGAATTTGTCTCTAAACAGCCTTAGGATAGTGTTTAGTTTCAGTGGGAAAAGACATATCAGTGAACTTTGTTCAACATCAAGTAATCCTCTGTATAACTGGTAAATCTGTTGCATAGATAAACAAGCAAGATCAGACTGATTTCAAGTAAGTCCAAGGACTCTTCAGAAAACAGGTCAGTCCAGTTAAAAATGCAAATTGTAGTGTAAACCTAAAGAATTAGAACAACCAGATTGGGACCCAAAGATAAGGTATATGTAACAGATTTTCTAGGTAACTGGTAAGTGCCCTGGTATTTCAAAAATGCCATTGTAGGTCTTGTTAGAATCCCATGTGGATAGGGTCTCATGTTGCAGAAGTAACTGATGATGGAGAAGGGGGTGACCATGCTCCTTTAGATTGCAGTGGATATGTGGGGAGGTTCTGGTGTTTTTCACTAGTGCTGCTAACGGCTGGATTTAATAGTTGTTGCTTCTTTCTCCTCTTTCCAACTTCTAGAGTGGGGGTCAATGTGTCTCCAGCAGATTTGTGGAATGAAATTCACGTGAGCTCTGTTGATCAAGGAACAAATTTTGTAAGCCTTTTAGAAAAATGGCTAAGCTAGGGCATAATTTCAATTTTCTATATACCCAGAGTTTCAGGTTCCCAGAGTGACAGTGCCTGGAGCCCAGGGTAAGAGTGAGGAGCCCACCAAAGACAGAAAGGGGTGAAGGAGGAAAAACCCCTTATATTTAAAATGCTGTGTGCATTCAAAACACATTCAAGAAATGAATGTGTTTGCACATTTTTTCTGTTTCCTCTGAGTGTTTAAGAAGAGTTAAACACTTCCACAGAAAACTGTATTTCACAGAAATAGCTAAGTGCAAGATACTCATGTTTTTCTATAAGGTTCAATCAAATCATCAATTGTCTTTGAGGTATATGGATATGTGAGTTAAAATGTGTTGAATTTCTTTAATTTAATGGTTTTACACCTTAACTGCTATTTTAATGCTATGAAAATCTGATCGAATCTAATTCTTTTCCCTATTGAAAAGTGATAGATAACCACAGTTTTCCTTAAAGCAATCATAGAAGTCCAATAATCACAAGTGAGATTTAAAACAGGACAATTACTTTTGATTGAGGATAGAGTGAAAATACTTGTGGGCATTAATTCTGATTTGTCAGCTTTACAGGATTAAGAAACACCAAATAGATTAGCAATGATTGCTCTTGGGTATGTCGGGATGGGTCATGAATGTGTGCCCTGGAGTCACTGGCCTGTTCTTCTCTAATAGTATTTTCCTGCTTTGCCTCTCATATGATATGAACTAAGCAGTTCTGTTTGACTATACTCTCCCATCTTGCTATTTCTGCCTTGTGGTTTGCTAACCATGGACTGACTCTCCCGAAACTATGAACTAAATTAAACTTTACCACATTTGAGTTGTGGATGCCAGGCATTATATTTAACAACAGGAAAGCCAACTAATACAACTTATTTTTGGGATCTCCCTGTTATTCCAGGATTATAGTATTTGCTATCTTTTGGTTGTACTGTAACCATATCTGAATTCATTCTCATTCACAAAGAAACTTTTTTATGTAGAAAGAAAATGATTCATTTGATCACTGTATATGTGAATACCTTCTGCTCGGAATCATTAAGGATACCAAAGAGAGCTTTTTTATGAGATGGGGTCTTGTTGTGTTGGCCTGGCATTCCTGGACTAAATGATCCTCCTGTTTCATCTTCTTGAGTAACTGGAACTGAAAGGATGTGGTTTTGTATCCAGCTTTCCAAAGAAACCTTTCTTAAGATTGAGTATAATCCCCAAGTCCCATTCATTGCCATCGCCATTTAACAGATCGTGACCTCCATAGACTTGCTATTATTAATTTCATGAGGTGTTCAGATTTTTAGGATCATGTAGAAGTGATTCAATTGAGACTTACAACTTAACCTTATTTAATAGAGTATATTTTATCAATGAAATACAACATTACCTTTTTTCTTCTTCATGCTATAGCTTCAAATCAGGGAGAAATGAACCCAACCTGATATTACCTGGGCTTTCAGGGTTTATAGTTTCAAGAAGAGAAAATGGTTTGCTTAGGCCAGTCTTTTTCAAACCAAGATCTAAGTGCTTCTTTGCTGGAAACTTCTTTGAGTCCAGTTAAAAATGCAGATTGTACTGCAAACTGAAATTACAGCAACCAGGTTGGGACTCACAGATAGGTGTATGTAACAGATTTTCCAGGTAATATTAAACGATGCTAGTGTTTGACAAATGCTATTGAAGGTCTCATTAGAATTGCACATCGATAGGGTCTCATGTTTCAGAAGAAACTGATGATGAAGACAGGGGTGACCATGCTCCTTTAGAAGTGAGAGGGAAGGTTCTGATGTTTCTTAAGAGTCTTACCGTTTTCTTCTACAAAGATCTTTTTGCTTTATCTGCTGGTCACCTTTAGGCCATAACTGATTGATTGGCCCATTATGGTGGGTATCTAATATATTTGGGGTGAAAGACTAGATACATGAATACCAGAGTACACATGCTATTTAATTTTAGGAAAGCATCCCCTTTGTCATGACTCACCTTTCCCTCAGTGTCATTGAAGCTTTAGTTTTTATCTTGTTTGAAGAAACATCAGTTAAGACTTGTTGAGACTTATATACTTGCATTAATGTACTAGCATCCTCTGTGTTAGTTGTGAGATAATACTGTTGACTCTCTTTCTCAGTCCACTACAACTACCTCTTTCCCATCACCACTCACCTCATTATAAGGAAAAAAACTTCTCTCACCTTAATACTGTTCTGAGTAGAGTGAGGATTTAGCTTAAATGGTACCACGCCAACCTTGGACATACAAGGGCCTGAGTTCAATCCCCAGTAGTACAAATAATAATAATAATAATAATAAATGTTCTGAGTCTTATGCTCAACTCAGGAAAACAATGCTGCTTGGTTACTTTGGTTTCCATAGTTCTCATTTTTTGATAGGTCTCTCATTGGGTGTAATATGTTCCTTATATCCTTAATCTGTAAGGGAGCTTTTCAAAATTTTGTCTAGTAGATATCATGAGGAAAAAAGATGTTAGAACATCAAAGCAGGCTCTCCTAAGTTTAGTTTCAGAGAACAGTCACTAGCATTGCTCATTGTATATTTAAAAGAGTGGATCTCCCTGAATTCTCACGTCTGTTCTCTATACTTCTCTTTCTTCTCCTGGATAGTTGAGTCTTCTCTTGCACATTTAAGTTCAGTTTTTATGGAATAAATAATTCTCTGTGAACCCCTTATATAGTTCACAGAGCTTCTCATCTTTATTAGCAGTGAAATTGTCTTCATATTGATTTTTCTCTTTGCTGAAGCTTTTTTCCTTGCCTTTCTTTTCCTCCCTTCCTTCCTCCTCCCCTTTCCAGCATGAAAAAGTGCATCACTTTTACAGGTCCTGAGATGTCCACCACAGTATACAGTGTTTTTAAACTACCATCTTCTTTGCTTATTGAGGCTGTCAAGGGACTTAAGTTATTTAGGGGATTAGGAGATTTTAAGGGGGATTGAATTGGAACATAGTGATTTAGATTTTCTCTCTCTCACCCTCTCTCTCTCTGATGTAATCTGGCCCTGTTATGTTTCTTATAGACCATCTCATTTGCCAAAGAGAACTTCTGCCTTGCAGGTTTTCAACCCACTCAACATCAAATTTATAAATACAATATGAAGCAACTTTGCCAGCTCAACCTTTCCACCAAGCAAAGATTATTCAGTGACTTAGATACTTACCTGTTTTCTATTTAGCTGTAAGATTGCCAGTCTTTTCATTTCACTTAATGAGTGTGGCCTCAAGATACATCCATTTAAGTATAAATGACTCAAGTTTGTCATTCTTAATGGCCGAGTAATCCTGCATCTTAAAAACACATCTTCTTTATCCAGTCTTCAGTGGTTGGTCGTTTGGGCTGTTTCCAAGATTTAGCTACAATAAACTGAACTGCTGTAAACATGAATGCACATATGTTGTTGTGGTATGATGCTTTCAATTCTTTTGTGTATATACCTAGTAGGGGAATAGCAGGGTCAGATGGGATCTCGAGTCCTAGTTTTTTAAGGAATCTTCACGTTGATCTCCAAAGTAGTTGTACCAGTCTATATTCCCACCAACAGTGGAGAAGGGTTCCTTTCTCCCCACAGCCTCGCCAGCATTTATTGTTGGTTGATTTTGTAATAGCAGCCAGTCTTTGTGGAGTGAGATGGAATCTCAGTGTTGTTTTCATTTGCATCTCTCCAATGACCAGCAATGTTGAACATTTCTCATGATGTATATATAAAATATACCAATAAAATCAGTTTCAAAAAAAGATTGCCAGCTTTGATTTTTTTTATATGCTTAGTAGATTATTTTAAAGAAATAAGTACAGATTTAGAAAGACTGAATGGCAACTTTATGGGGCATATGGGCATGACATTTGATACAAAAAGAATTTGTTGCTATCCTGGCCAGAGTGGACATGAGGTTCTGGAGTTGTTTAAGGAAAAGATGTTTTAGCAAAAGCATACTTGAAATGATTAATTCAGTCATTTGAAAGCAACTGAGATTTTTTTTAGCCTACCCTGTGTCTTTACAGATTTACCTATTCAAGGACATGGGCAGAGCCAGCCTGACAGACCTATCAAACTGTGAAAGGCATGTGGTAGAAGGCTTTTTAGTGCTTGATGAAGCATAAATTCAAATGGAGCAACATGAATAAATTCAGTCTTTAGATTTATAAATAAATGCATTAAATGTTTTGAATAGAGTGTTTCCTAATAATATTTGTTGACACAAAATAATAGTGTATAATAGAAAAAATCCCTATGAGCTGTCATTAATGTGAAAATTTTTAGAAGAAAGGATGGGCTAATAATAAATGTGCTGCCCTGAATTAAATAGCATTTGATGGGTGGGTATTGCAATTTATTCTTGGGTAAAGAGTAAATATAATTTGGCATCTGTATATTCCTTTATACTTTATTATTAGACTGTGGAATAACTGTTCACTGTGTCCACTCTGGATTGTTTGGTGTTAGAATATGAATTTTAAAGACAACCTCAATTATATATAGAAGAGTTATCTTTGAAAAAGTACCTAAAATTTTAATATGCTAGAAAGTACCAAATGATTGTCTCTGAATTAATCAAGCTTAAAACAGAGCCAGTTGTCTCTCCACTCTGATCTTCTAACAACTTCATTAAGCATTTCAGTAATGATAAAATATCATAGTATTGTCTGCATAAGAAAAAAAATCTGTGATTGGTGAATCCATTAATTGAGTGTTCCTTGTATCAGTATTTCTAGCCGAGAGAATGTATTATTATTAAGTGCTTATATCCTATGTTTTTCAAAATAGATAGGTATTATAGTTTCTATGATTCATGTCCTTCACGAAAGCATCAAAATTAAATTGTATCTATTCTTTCTAGACCATTTATTTTTCAAGTAATTTTCTAACCAGATTGTCATTTTAGGTATTAAATACACCAGAAACCATTAAGTGATCAGGGGCAAATTAATATTCCTTTATTCAGTAAATATTTATTGAGTGCCAAACATCCACTAGTGTTTGAACCATGCAGTCAGGGTGAA
>PVIC010055688.1:0-11129 GCA_004025085.1 Thryonomys swinderianus
GGTCCAATGGGACCCCTAGTCCTAGTTTTCTGAGAAATCTCCACACAGTTCTCCACAATGGTTCCACAAGTCTGCAATCCCACCAAAAGTAGAGAAGGGTTCCTTTCTCTCCACAGCCTCACCAGCATTTATTGTTGGTTGATTTTGTAATAGCAGCTATTCTTTGTGGAGTGAGATGAAATGTCAGTGTTGTTTTCATTTGCATCTCTCAAATGACCAGTGATGTTGAACATTTCTTCATATGCTTCTTATCTGCTTTGGCTTCTGCCTCTGAGAAGTGTCTGTTCATTTCAGATGCCCATTTTTGAATTGGGTCTTTAGACTTGGGGAGGCTGATCTGTTTAAGTTCTTTATGTATTGTAGATAATAGCTCTTTGTGTGATAAACAGCTAGTAAAGATTTTTTCCCATGTTGGTGGTTGTCTTTTAGCAGTGCCAGCGACTTCTTTTGCTGTTCAAAAGCTTTTCAGTGGGATGAGATCCCATTTCTTGATTGTTTCTGCTAGTTCTTGTGCTATAGAGGTTTTATTCATAAAGTCTCTGCCTAAGCCAATGTCTCCAAGACAGTTTTCTAGCAGGCTTATTGTTTCTGTTTTAATGTTTAAGTTTTGTATCCATTGTGAATTTAGTTTTGTGCATGGTGAAAGAGATAGATCTAGCTTTAGTTTTGGACAGGTTAAAGCCCAGTTTTTCCAGCACCGTTTGTTAAAGAGGCTGTCTTCCCTCCATTGAGGATGTTTGGCTCCATTGTCAAAGATAAAGTGGCTTAGTGTATCCAGGGTTGTTTCTGGATCTTCTAATCTATTCCACTGTGTATGTCTTTTATTTTAATAAGCTACATTTTAATAATATTTGCCCTATGTGTTCAAAGTGTTGGTTTCATTGCCTTGAAGTTACTCATAATACTGCCTTAATATCCTCTTGTCTTTATTGGTTTATGTAACAAATAATTTAATCATTGTTGTTTTGATGTCTGTGAAGTCTAGTGATTTCAAATTTTAGCTTTTGATATTAGTGGCATTATTTTTCTTACTTTATTAGATACATTTTAATGGTTGTTTAGTGGTATTAACAGCTGAATCAGAAATCAGATCTTACTTTATGCTTTTAAATTTATTAGTTCTAATCTCATTTTTTTATTTTATTGCTTGATTTTCTTTGGAGTGGTTTTCATCTTTTATTGTTAGTTTCTTGATCTTATTTTTCTGTACACTGTTGTAATTTTGCCTTTAATCCAATCTGAAATGTCATTTTTATTTTAGCAATACCTAACAAAATTTTTGCCTTTAAAACTATCATTATTTTGATTTTTTGTCTCCTTTACAAAAGCTTTTATTTTTCTTTTCTTGACTTTTCTTGTATTAATCATAATTTTATTTTTTTTTACACTTTGTCTACTCTTAAATCTTTACTTTGATCTTTTAAAGGATGTTGGTAGTATTATTACTGGGTAGCCTAGAAATTTAAAAATACAAGTCAGGAAATACAGTTTTAAACTGACCTTTTAAAATCACTTCTCAAGTAGAAAACCTTCATGTCACTTGCCTCTTGCTGTCTCTACACCTTCTGTGATACACTTGACTCATATGAAGTGTCACTGATCTGGGTGACATCCTGTTATGACCTTTTTTTTTTTCTGTTCCTCTCACTCTAGATTTTTTTTTTTAATTTACTAAACCATTCTTCTCCTGTATCTATTGTTTTTTGTTGTTTGTTTTTTAAATTGAATTCTTTATTGGTACATTTTATATACAGCTCACAATCACACACAACATTGGGCAATTTGTACCAGTATACGACAGTATATGAGTAATTTTCATTTTATCCTGTATCTATTGTTAAAAGCATGCAATTCAATCTTTATATTATATATTTTCTCAGTTCTAGAGAAATCTTTGTATTTTTTCCTAGATTCTGGTTTTAATTTTCAAAAATCTGTCATTTTATCCAATTTATCCACATTTTGTAGTATTTTATTTCACATAGTAGAATTAAATTTTTTTATAAGCACTTTCAGGGTTATCTCTGGGTTTACTTTTTTGGCTGCTTTACTCTTTTGGAGTCAAACTTTCTTACTTTTCAATGGCCTGCAAATTCTGTATTTGTAAAGTACATCGAGGTTGAGACAGAAGTTCTGGGTTATGTATTTTCCTCCGAGTGGTGAATTCTGTTTTAGCTTGTACCTAAATTACACACTCATCTTACTGACTGGCTGAAGCATGGCTGTAGGCTTGATTACAGTGGAACTACTCTCATTTTTCCCCCTATTTTCAAGGATATAGTTCTTTCTCTGATATTTGGAATTGGAGTCTGAATTCTTCCAGGTTCTAGACTCAATGACAGGGCTTGAACCTGCATGGTCTTTTCACTCTGGTTAGGTTTAACTGTCAACATTTCTCTACTGCTTAGTGATTTTTTTATTTGTACCAATATATGACATGATATAATTCTCATTTTTCCCATTCTTCTCCCACCCCACAATGCTCCACCCCTATATAGATAAGCTTTCTTTCCATTTTTTTACCATAACATTTTTTTCTTACCCTTCATTACTCACCCTTCCACTTCATTTCCCTTTGAGTATTTTATATTTCACAATATCAATCATACACTCTAGAACTAATTTACATCTCAGTTTCTCATACCATAGAAAAGATACAATATTTACACATCTGTGACCTGTTTATTTCACTTATGAATATGCCCTCAAGGTATATCCATTTGAATATAAATGACTCAAACTTATCATTCTTTAAGGCAGAACAATACTTTGTTTTATAGAAAAATCACATCTTCTTTATCCAGTCTAGAGTTAATGGACATTTGGATTGTTTCCAAGATTGAGCTATCACAAACTGAGTTGCTATAAACATGGGTGCACACATAACATTATAGTATGCATCTTTTAATTCTTTTGTGTATATCCCTAGCAGGGGCATAACAGGGTTAAATGGGACCTCTAATCCTACTTTTTTAAAGAATCTCCACACTGATCTCCATAGTGGTTGTACCAGAGTGGAGAAGGTTTCTTTTTTTCTCCACAGCCTCAGCAGCATTTGTTGCTGGCTAATTTTAAGATTGCAGCCATTCTTTGTGGAATGAGATGAAATTTTAGTGTTATTTTCATCTGCATCTCTTGAATGACCAGTGATGTTGAGCATTTCTTCATATACTTCTTAGCTGCTTTTACTTATTCCTCTGAAAAGTGTCTGTTCATTTCAGATGCCTATTTTTGAACTGGGTCTTTAAATTTGGAGGAGCGAATTTCTAAAGCACTTTATATAATCTAGATAGTATGCCTTTGTCTGAGAGACATCTGGTAAAGGTTCTTTCCCAATTTGTTGGTTGTCTTTTCACTCTGCCAGTGGTTTTCTTTGCTGTGCAGAAGCTTTTTAATAAAAAGAGCTACCATTTGTTGATTTTTTTCTGGCATATCTTGTGCTATAGAGGTTTTGTTCATAGAGTCTTTCCCTAAGTCAGTGTCTCCAAGTTTTACCTAACCTGTTTTGCAGCAGGTTCAGTGTTTGTGTTTTAACATTTAGGAAGCGCTTAGTGATTTTTGACATATCTGATCAGCTTTTAGTGCCCTTTAACAACTTCTCTTCACTCTCTCTCTGTCTCTGTCTCTCTGTCTCTGTCTCTCTCTGTCTCTCTCTCTCTCCCCCCATCTCTCTCTCTTTTTCTCTCTCTCTCCAAATTCTCTATAGTTGTGTATATTGGTCAAAGATGTAATGGAGATATTTCACTGGTTTCCATTCTTATGCCCTAAACTCTCTCACATCTTTGCTGCCTCAACAGTTGAGATCACTCTGTTTCTTTTACCTTGATCCTATCTCATTTCACACTACAAAACATTCCTTGAGATCGCTGGGTCTTGTCACTGTAGGTTCACTTTGCACCCTTTCTTCAGCTCAAACAGCACAGTAATGGATATACCTGAGTAGTGTCTTTCATAACTATGTACATCTTCTTATTTGTTAATTTTTAAATTAGTTGCAGATGGAGAGTAAGTTTTTTATGAAAAGAGCTGGAAGGCCCATCATCACTTAATCATTAATTATTAAAGATCATTTTTGCAACGTTGAGCTTCAGGAAATGAGTGATGTGTGAAGTAACAGGCTCTGTTGTGAAAAATTTATGTATTGATGGAAAATGCAGACAATTGGAGAAATACAAAATTTTGAGCCTAGCAAGGAATTTACAAGTTTATCAGGCACTCTAGAAATTTATTTTTGTAAATCTTTGAAATTTTTCATTTGTTTTAGTTTTCTTTCCCTATAATTTTCACAGAATAATTTTGATATGATGAAACAGTTAATGCATATATCTCTAAATTGCTTTCGTAAATTGTCAGTTTTTTTTTTTTTTGAAACAGGGTCTTGCTTTGTAGTTCAAGCTGGCCCTCAGCTCACTATGTAGCCCAGGCAAGCCTAGAACTCAGCAATCCTCCTGCCTCTGCCTCCCGAGTGCTGGGATTACAGGCATGAGCACCACACCCGGCAATTGTCAGTTTTTGATGCTGATCATTGAGGAAAGTTTCAAAGATAGCGTGCTTTCTTTAAAATATTATAAATATGTCAGTGTGTTTTATGTCCTCATTTATCTATACATTTTGAGATTTGTGACTATTGAATGACACAGTTACTTCAAAGAGAAATGACAAAGGAAGTAACTAGTGAAATTCTTTATATAAATTTTTATTTGAAGCAAAAAAATAAACTAAATAGTAACAATCTTTTTTTCTGTTAGCAGCTGAATTAATATTCCTTTCAATGTATCAAGTAGTTCAGCAGTTAGGATTGTTTACTCTCCCATTTTAACTGAATCGTTAGTCACTGAAGAGAGGTTAAGCCTGATAGTACCTTTCTTCATTACCAAAAGCAGTGTTTTTTCCTGGCTCACACAATAATTGTAGATATGTATTGACTACAAGTTGAGTTTAGGAGTATATTAGTGATTAACTGACAAGTGTTTTTTTTTTTTTTTGACAGGGTCTTGCTTTGTAGTTCAGGCTGGCCCTGAGCTTACTACGTAGCCCAGGCAAGCCTCAAACTCACCAATCCTCCTGCCTCTGCCTCCTGAGTGCTGGGATTACAGGCGTGAGCCACCACACCTGGCGCTGTAGTATGTGGTATTGATTGCTGGTAGGCATGAGTCTCCATGCCCAGCATTGTATGTGGTTACTGGGGATGGAACTCAGGACCTTGTGCTTGTGAAGCAGGTGCCAGAACCACTGAGATAAATCTCTGGCCCAACTGACAAGTATTTTTAAAAATTTTTGGAGCACTTAAAATACTCTTTAAGACAGTTTTGTGTTCTATATCTTAGAATTTGTTAGTGAAACACAATCAAGAACAAGTTTTCCAAGTAGTTTTAGTTCTAAAAAGCTTATTTCCAACACAAACATGATTTAATAATTTTTAAAACTCACAATAATGTAGATTTACAGAACAGCTGTAATGAGTTGCCACATTCGCTCAGCCCCATACACAATTTTCTTCGTAGCTCCTTGCTTCACCAAATTTGTCATGAATAGTGAGTAAAAATGGATACTTTATGATTATCCAAAGTCACAAGTTATTCAGATTTCTTGGTTTGGTTGAATATCCTTTTTCTCATCCAGGGCTTTCATCCAGGAACTGCACCATTTTTAATCATCTTGTCTTAGGCTCCTCTAGACTCTTGGCCCATTCTCAGATTGTCCCAGTGTAACATGATCTTAACTGTTCTAAGGAGCACTGGTCAGCGTGCTGTAGAACATTCCCTGGTGAAATCTGACGTGCTTTTCATGACTAGACTCGGGCTGTAGAAAGAGAATCAGAGGTCAACTGACCTTAGTTTCGTGTTTTATCCAGGGACGCATTACAGTGTGAGGTGAACTGCTGATACCAAGCTACTCATCTGGCTGAGATAATGATGCCAGGTTCCAGCTACCCTTTATTGTGTTTCCTTTGAAGCTGTAAAGTAATCTTTTTAACTTCCTCATTTTCAGACCCTTTGACAGTAACACCTACGTGTGCAATCAAAAATTAAGTGGCAAGTTATTCTCCAAAACAAATTTATGTATGTAAATTATTTGGGATTCTTCTATAGGTGGGGTTTGTTTCAATTCTCCGTTTACTTATTTGTTTATGTAATCATTTGAATATATCAAGAGACTCATGAAAGTTTATTATCTGCTTTGTGTCATAGCCAGATACTGTTTTTTTGGTGTGTGTGTGTGTGTGTTTCTGGTAAGGGAGATTGAACTCAGAACCTTGTGCTTACCAGGGCAGGTGTCAGCACCACTGGAGCTATGTTCCCAGCCCAGTTTTCATTCTTTTATTAATCCAACATTTCTAACTTTGGTAGTTAGGAACTTTTAATAGGTAAAAATTGTAATTAAGTGAGTGCTATCAGCAAATTTACTAGTTAGGTACTAATAGTAGTTCTTTTGAAATACCCTTATCCGTGGTTCTGCATGTGGTAAGCATTTCCTTGGCTTGTTTGCGCTGTCACGTGTTCTGCATTCATTTCATATATTCCCTGAACTACACCCGGAAGCATCACTTCTCTAGAGTCTGCTAGTTTAGCTCAGGGGCTCCACACCTGCCTTGCAAAGGCAAGTTTATTAGTTAAATCCCTAGTTCTGAAAAAAAAAAAGAAATGTTTGGACAGCACTGGATGTGCTCATGATTATCAAGAATCCTTCCTTTAGGCCCTTGTTTTTATCAGAACAAGAGAATACATTGATGCCAACCTGAGTTCATACACATCTTCATAAATATTTCTATAGATATTCTTCTGTATTTTTATTAAACTGGTCACAGTGATGTCTCTAAATTAATTCATGACCTCATGAATCATTCAAAGCTCCTCCTGGTTCCCACTGTCCCCTGTCTATTTACTTATACCTGTGTAGCTCCATATGTGTATGTCATTGTGAGAATTTTAATTAGTTTCCTTTGGATACCAGGTTTATCAACCAGAATATAATGCTTTTCTGCAGTTTTTTATGCTTTAGCTTTATAATTTTGATTAATTTCCATAGTTTCTTTGATCAAAACATGTTCTTTCACCACCTTCAGTAAGATTACCTTGTATATTTGTAAGGTAGCTAGTTTTCTTTTGACACAATAAGGCATACTTCTGATTTGTGACCTCCTCATGACATTTTATAATGGCATAGAGTGAGCTAGTTCTATGTGGTATAACATTCTCTGGGTTTTTTCCAAGTGCTTAATGACATGCATTCAATATTAAAGTATCATACAGAATAGTTTTATTACCTAAAACCCTTTTATTACTCTCTTCTCTACTTATCCAACTCTTCTCTCCAAATCCTCAGCAACTACTGATCTACTGATGTATCAATAAGTTTTCCTCTTTTGAATGTTATAAAAATAAAATTATATAATATGTAGGATTTTTAGGATGACTTTTGTCAATAAAATTATTCATATAGGCTTGATTCACATACTTGCATGAAATTACAGCTTGTCCCTTTGTATAGATGAATAGTATGTCATTGTATGGATAGTGCAATGTATTTGTCAATTTTCCAATGGCCTGGATACACTTTCTCCTAGATTTTCTAGTTTTTAGTTCATTTTGAGTTAATTTTTGTACATATTTAAAATCAATGTCTAGGATTATCTATTTATAAGTAGGCACTTAGTAATTTCATCACTGTTTGTTGAAAACACTATTCTTTCTCCATTGAATTTTCACTTTATATTCATCAAGGTACTCAACTTATATGTGAGACTATGTTTCTGAGCAATATATTTTGTTTCATCTTCATATTTATTCTTTAACCTATATTACTCAGTCTTGAATAGTGAACTTTTAAAGTAAGACTTGATTCAGTTTCAGTAGTGTTTTAGCTATTCTAGGTCCTGTGACCCTAAAAAAGTTTGTAATCAGTGTGCTAAACTTAACACGGCATTTTTCCAAGGGCTTTGTGTGGGATTCTGTTGAAATTGATCAGGTTAGGAAAAATTGATATTTTAACAAGATTGAATATATTAACACAATATCTTTCAATTTATTTTCCTCTGATTTTTAAATTTTTTGTATTATTCCCCATAAAGATACTGTAAATATTTTGTAAATATTATTCTTAAATACATTATTTTGATGCTGTAGTAAATAATATATTTTTTTCATTTCAAATTCCAGTTCTTCATGTTTACTTTATAGTACATTAACTTTCATATGTAAAATTTATAGTTAAAAACAAGAGATGCTAAAAGTTTCAGATACTACTCTCTAACCTTATTATGTGATCCTGACAGTGTTAAACTTAGTATCTAATGAAAAAATAATCTTAGAGGTTAACGTAAGGGGAAATCAGTTTTATTTTAAACATCTACTGTACACTTCAATAAAGGTTAAAAATAGCCTGCCATTGTGGCTCATGCCTGTAATCCCAGCACTTGAGAGCCAGAGGCAGGAGGATCACCATGAGTTTGAGGTGAGCCTGGACTACACAGTGAGTTCAGGGGCACCCTGAACTACAAAGTGAGACCCTGTCTCAAGAAACTAAAATAATAAAAGGTTAAACATGGATTTATGGTAAAATACAGCATGAATCAAAAAATCATGGCCTTCCTTTTTTAATTCTGCCATCCAAAATTTAATCTTCTCACCTCAGAAATCTTTCCAGGGAAATTGGGTACAATTCAAATATACCTTTCTTATAGAATTTTATTTATTCATATATTTCTAAAATTTAATCTCAGAAAGGCTTTTTATAAATATTCTACTTTTATTGTTTTTGGTTGTTCTTGGTTTTACTTTCTTAACTTTTTAATTTTATTGTAACAATAGAGAAGAAATTTATTTTATTTTATTTTATTTTATTTTATTTTATTTTATTTTATTTTTTTTGAAACAGGGTTTTGCTTAGTAGTTCAGGCTGGCTCTGAGCTCACTATGTAGCCCAGGCAAGCCTCCGCCAGCCTCTGCCCCCCGAGTGCTGGGATTACAGGCGTGAGCCAGCACGCCTGGCACTGTGATATGTGATATTGATTGCTGGTGGGCATGAGTCTCCACGCCCAGCATTGTATGTGGTTACCGGGGGTCGAACTCAGGACCTTGCACTTGCGAGGCAGGCTAACCCTCCGGCCCTAGAGAAGAAATTTCAAAAAATTATCTTCACTTCTTTGTGCTTGAAACTACTTTTAAATTTTTTATTTTAATGTACTGCAAGTAGATATTAATAGAGAAAATATAAAATAGTTTCTGTAAAAATAACTTTTCATAATGAAAATTATTAGAGAATAACAATGTAAATACACTGTATACTGTATTTCTCAGCTCATTTCCAAACAAATGCATTATATATATGCATTTTAATCATTAATACAGCATCTCACAATTGGTATAGTTTTGAACAATTTCTTCCTCCTTCACAATATTTATTATTCTATTTGGTCCTTATTTGCACTTTCAGTTTCTCACAATGTGATTTTTACATGTGTGTTCAATTTATTTCACTTAAGAGTATTTCCTCAAAGTACATCCATTGACTTAGAAACGTCTCAAAAAATGTCTCTTTTTATGGCTGGATATTCAGTACTCCATGATGTAAAATAACTATATCTTTTTAATCCATGTATGAGTTGATGGGCCCTTAGATTGTTACCAAGTTTTAGCTATTACAAATTGTGCTGGTATATACATAGATTCACATGTCTCACTGTGGTATGATGCTTTCCTTTTTATTTTAATTTAAAAATTTTAAAAAATTCTTTTTAAGGGGCCAGAGATTTAGCTCAGAGGTTCTGGCGCCTACCTCGCAAGCGCAAGGTCCTGAGTTTGATCCCGGTAACCACATACAACAATGCTGGGTGTGGTGACTCACATCAACCAGCAATCAGCACCACATTCCACAGTGCAGGGCATGGTGGCTCATGCCTGTAATCCCAGCACTTGGGAGGCAGTGACAGGAGGATTGCTGAGTTTGCGGCAGCTTGCCTGGGCTACATAGTGAGCTCAGGGCCAGCCTGAACTACAAAGCAACACCCTGTCTCAAAAAAAAAAAAAATTCTTTTTAAGGGGAATGGCTGGATCAAATGGAACCTCTAATCCTATCTTTTTAAGGAATCTCCACACTGATTTCCACAGTGATTGCCACCAACAGTGGAGAAGCGTTCCTTTTCACCACAGCCCCTCCAGCATTTGTTGTTGTTTGGTTTCTTTCTAGAGTGAGATGAAGTCTGAGCATTCTTTTAATCTGCATCTTTCAGATGTTGAAGATTTCATCATGTACTTATTTTGTTTCTATATCTTTATCTGAGAAGTGTGTGTTCATCTCATGCCTATTTTTGGGGTGGGTCTTTAATTTTGGGTGGGTTGATTTTTTTCCAATTCTTTATATGTTGTAGATATTAGTTCTTTGCCTGAAAAAGTTCTGAGTAAACTTTTTTTCACAAGCACTTTGCTTCTACATAGAAGTCCTTCTTTAGAATTGTGACTGATTAGTTTTACTCTATTTTCCCTTTTTTATCATTCTATACCTTGAGAATAGTGATCACTTTTTTGCTCACCTTATTGAGTCAATGTCATTTTAGAACTATTTGTTAAAAACTAAGTTTTTAGTCTCTTCAGAATGAATGGTTGTGTGCACCCCATGCTCTAAGTTTTTCTATGTTACTGTTAATAGTTCACCTCATCTTGCTTATAGAAAGAATGTTTCCTTTCTGTCTGTTCTTATAGGTGAAAAAATTCTAGCATCATATCCAAATTACAGATTTCAGTAAAGGAACTTGTTTTGTGAAGTCTAATCACCCAAAGAGGTGACATCTGATTAAATGGTGCATACTGAATAGTAAAATTCAATTTTTATTTAATGGACAAAATATACATGTGCTTCTGTTTATAACTGTATATTGAAGAGGGATGGTTCATAATGTATAACAAAACTTGATTTTAAAAATTTATCTGTCACTGCCATTTAAAAGTTATGTTTATGCTATAATCGACATTGCACTTAGGGGAAAACATAGGTAGATTCGTAATTTCACTATTTGTAGTTTCTAAACACTAATGTCATGAACACAGTCTTAATTCAGATACTAAGATGTTGAATCTGATCTATTAGACAACTCAATTTTATTTCATTTTAAAATCACTCTACTTGCTCTG
>PVIC010055689.1:0-11151 GCA_004025085.1 Thryonomys swinderianus
AAAAAAATACAATAATTAAGACCAGTTATAGCCCCATATGCCTGTAATCCCAACATTTAGGAGGCTGAGGCAAGAGGATTACAACAAATTCAAGGCTAGCCTGGATTACAAACTGATTTCAAGGCCAGCCTGGACTTTGTAGTGATTTCAAAGCCAGCCTGAATTGTATAATCAGAACTGGTTTCAAAAAACAAAATAATAATGATAATGATGATGATGATAATAATAATAATAATAATAATAATAATGAATAAGAGAAAGAAGTGGAAAAGTAAGTGGAAGAGGAAAAGAAAAAATAGACAAAGAAGTGGAAGAGGAAGAAGGAGGGAAAGAGGAAAGAAGGGAAAGGGGGAAGGGGAAGGAGGAAGAGGAAAAAGAGAAGAAAGAAGAAGAAAAAAAGAAAAAGGCCAAGAAGAGGAGGAGGAAGAAATGGCTGCTCTCTGGCACAAATTCAATAATGGAGACAAAATCCTATTGTATATATTGATATTATTGGAAAAGTGAGATGGCTGATTCATATAAACCGGATGGTGTTGTGAGAGAAATTAGGACATCTCATGGCTTCAAAACCAGTATTGATAGAAGTGAATGAGTTGCTGCATGTAACGTAGTTGGGAAAATCTAAGGAATGGAACGTTAAGAGTTTAACAACAAGCTATATCCAGACAACTGCAACCAGAACATAGTCAGCATGAAAAGTGGTAGCCCACTCCCTAAACCGTGACAAAGCTGAGATTCTAGACTGACAATAAACACCATATTTTTTAAGCATGTGTCAGTCCAATTCAAGATTCATTGTGAAATTTTGCGGTTCAAAACACCTGTCATGATTGATGGCTAAGACACTACGCATATAAATGTTAATGACAAAAGTGAAACTAGGTAGCGCCCAGCAAAGGATACCACAGGAGTTACCCAAAATGTGTTATACTGCAACCTTATTATTGTGGAGAAGCTGAAGTGTGAGTTATAAAATGATCTAGGTGAAGCTAGGTATTTTATGGACTTTATTACTTTATATACTATTTAAAATGTATTTCTGCTTAGCAAAATTTTTCTATAATTCTAAATGTAACTTTTAAATAAAGAAGAACCCATTTAGACATTTTTCATAGGACTGCGTGCTGAGTCATACTGAGTCACGTGGGTGGACATTTAAAATAAAAAATAAACTGGTATTTAATGCTATTGTTTGCTTGATCCAAATGACTTTCAGCTAATACAATAAAGTACAGTATAACTTCGGGTTCTAAAGGCCTAATTATCAGATTACAATTATTGCCCTATGAAATTTCTATCATTTTAACACGGAGAAATATCACTTAATTCTCTAGGCCTATGTTACCTCATTCACATATAAGAAAAAAAGATTCAGTGAAGTATTTTATCTCATTATTTCTATTACCAATACTAGAATTAGAAAGGAGACTTAGAGATCAAATAGATCAAATTTATCTTAAAGACTCTCAGCCTCTTTCCTTTTGAAGAATATTAGGCTACACGGATTGACTGTCTAGTTTCTTCTAATATTGTTAGTTATACTAAATTTATAACCTCATCTTAAAAATCTGAACAGCCTTTCAAGTGATACATTCCAATGTGAAATTGTGTTTCACTTTAAAAGTTTAAAACAATAATCTACAAATTGACAAGGCCCCCAAAATTATCCAACGTTTTGATGTCTTCATAAAACTCATATTTGTTATTTGTTCCAGGTAATAAGCATGCAAGGGAGGACACTGGTCGCGCAGGGTCACACTGTATGGCAAAGGATGCCGTGTTGCCACGGTATATAGTGCATAGTATAGCTGTATACAAGATCTTAGTGCAGGCAAACTGAAAAGAGGGATTTCTTCTCCTAGTTTTGAATAACTAAACTATCCTGTTGTGAGAAAGGTCTCTGAGGGGCACGGTAACAAGGAATCGCAGGAAGACTTTCTGAGCTAACAGCAGCCACTAGCCAGCAAGGAAAAAGAGACCATAATCTGCAGAAAAGATAAACATATGATAAATTAATAATCTCTGAGGTTCATTTAGATCCAGTTTTGTTATGTAATAAAAAATGTATCAATGTATGACTTT
This sequence comes from Thryonomys swinderianus, assembly GCA_004025085.1. Classification (NCBI taxonomy): domain Eukaryota; kingdom Metazoa; phylum Chordata; class Mammalia; order Rodentia; family Thryonomyidae; genus Thryonomys; species Thryonomys swinderianus. Next base: position 2,083 of record PVIC010055689.1, read on the forward strand.
TGAAACTTCTTTTGCTGCTGTGCTTTAAAATATCTTCCTGGAGTGTTATGAAAATACATCTATTCTTCTAAACGTTTTGCTGTTTTTTTTACATTTAAAACAATTTGTTTTCTAATTTGTTTTATATATACATTAGGATCACATTAAACACTGAGATTTTGTACCTGCACATAACACACCTTGATTCTTTTTTTCCCTTTCCCCTGCACTCCTACAACCCTGGTCCCCAATATACATGTGTGTTTCCTTTTTTTAACCATTATTTTTTTTCTTTCCTTTCTTTAGTTTCCTCTACATCTCTTCCCCCTTTCTCTTTCTGGGTATTTTCTTCCAGCTTCTCAACATCTATCATATATTTTGGAACTCATTTACACCATCAGTTTCTAATACTAGAGAAATGATACAGTATGTACACATCTGTGTCCTATTTAACCTATGAGTATGTTCTCAAGGTACATCTATTTGAGTATAAATGACTCAAATTTATCATTTTTATGGCTTAGTAATACTCCATTTTAGAAAAAAACCATATTCTTTATGCAGTCTCCTCTAAACACAGATGTACCTATGTCACTGTGGTATGATTCTTTTAATTCTTTCACATATATACCTAGCAGGGAATACCAGGGGCAGGTGGAGGCTATCTTTCTTCCATTGAGGTCATTTGGCTCCTTTTGTCAAAGATGAAGTAGCTTAGTATATCTGGAGTTATTTCTGCACCTTCTAGTCTGTTCCAATGATTCTCAGGCCTGTTTCTATGCTAGTACCATGCTGGTTTTATCACAGTGGCTTTGTAGTATAGTTTCAAGTTGGGGATTATGACACCACCTGCTATGTCCTTTTGGCCTAGAATTGCTTTTGCTATTCTAGGTCTCTTCTGGTCCCAAGTGGATTTTGGATTATTCTGTAGTCCTGTGAACATTTAACAGTTTTTTGAAAGATAAAAAGTTTTATGGATGGATGATAGAACACAGCAATGTGAGTATATTTAATATCACTAAATATATACATTTAAAGTTACCCTCTTTAACAAACAGTGCTGGAAAAAGTGGGTTTCAACCTGCCAAAGATTAAAACTAGATCTATCTCTTTCTCCATGCACCAAACTAAAATCAAAGTGGATCCGAGACCTAAATATTAAAACAGAAACATTGAACCTGCTGGAAAACAGGTTAGATAGAACGCTTGGAGACACTAGCTTCGGGAAAGACTTTTTGAACAAAACCTCAGCAGCACAGAATGAGCAGAAGGAATCAACAAATGGGATTTCATCTTAATACAAAATTTCTGAACAGCAAGAGAAGCCACCAGCAGAGTGATAAGACAACCCACAATATGGGAAAGAATTTCTACTAGCTGTTTCACAGACGAAGGCCTACTATAATCAGCCCCCCTCCCCGAATTTAAAGACTCAGTTTAAGCATGGGCATCCCGGGCTGGGGATTCAGCTCAAGAGGTACCGCGCCAACCTTGGACACACAAGGGCCGGAGTGTGATCCCCGGTACCGCAAAAAAAAAAAAAAAAAAAGGCATCCGAAATGAACAAACATTTTTCAGATGAAAAAATAAAGGTACATAAGAAACATATGAAGAAATGTTCAACATCACTGGTCATTTGAGAGATGCAAATGAAAACAATACTAAAGTTCCACCTCATTCCACAAGGACTGCCTGCTGTCACAAAATGAACCAACAGCAAAGGCCGGCGGGGCTGTGGGGAGAAAGGAACCATTCTTCCCTGCTGGTGTGGGAATGTAGACTGGTGCAAGCACTAAGGAGATCAGTGTGGAGATTCCTTAAAAACTAGGACTAGAGGTCCCGTTTGACCTAGCTATTTCCAATAGGTATAAACATGGAAGAATTAAAGGAATCACACCACAGTGACATATGTGGACCCATGTTTAGAGCAGCTCAGTTTGTAAGAGCTAAATCTTGGAAACAGCCCAAATGCCCATCAACAGGAAACAAGATAAAGATGTGGGTTTTTTTTAAAAAAATAAAGTTAGTATTACGCAGCCGTAAAGAATGAAAAAGTTAAGTAATTTATACTCAAATAGATGTACCTTCAAGACATACTCGTAAGTGAAATAAATAGGACACAGATGTGTAAATACTGTTTCTTTTCTCTATGTGAAAACCTGAATGTGTAAATGAATGCCAAAATGTATGAAAAGTAATGTGAAATAAGGAGAAAATACGCAAAAAGGGAAAGAGTGAGCAGGGATAAGTACAGAAGGGAAAGGTAAAATTTGATAGTAAAAAAGGAAAGAAAGCTTGTATATTGGGGTGGAGGCCGTAGGGAGTACAGAAGGAAGGAAATAAATGAAACTCAAGACGTGTCGTGTACAGGTACAAATTTTCAATGTTGAATGTGATTATAATGTATGTATAAATTGTACCAGTAAAGTCGATTAAAAATGATTAAGATGGCAATAATTATATGTATGTTGCTATAATTAAAAATTTTAAATCCTACCCAAGAAAAAACTTAATCCACTTGTAACTTATTTTGGAATGTAATAATATTATATGTGAGATTACTATTACTTATCAATCTTTCACAAAGTACCCAATTCATTTAGCAAAAATTACCCGATCAACAGGGGAATGGGGGAAAAAAACAAGAATCAAGATATATCATGTACAGGTACAAATTCCAATGAGGAACGTGATCATAATGTATTCCTAAAATGTACCAATGTAATCAATTTATTAATAGAAAAGTATCGTACCTATTTTAATTATGCACTCCTAATGTACTTCTGGTATTCCCAACCATACACAGAGCTCAACATCTGATTAAATGAAGATTTTCAGTTGCCACTGTTTAATTTCCTAACCAGAAGGATGACATAAACACCACTCCACCGTGCCATCGCAGGCCCTGAACCCCAAGGGCCAAGTGCAAGTACGTGGACATATGAAGCTGAAATCTTTAAGCTTTTGGTGCCATCTAGTGGACTATTTTAATAGGTTGACTTTTGTTCACTGTCATGAAATACATTTTACTCTATGTAACCATTCAGCTTCATAAGTCATCAGGACAATTTTAAGTTTAAAAAATTCAGCCTTCTTGCTTACATGATGGATCTCTGCCTCTAACATTGTCCTCTGGCCTACTGTTCAGGTGCCTGGAGGCATAACAGTCACATGCAACTCAGATCATCACTACTGTCTTCAGAAGTTTCAATGGCTTTCAGTTGGCAATGGAATAAAATACATGTGAGTAACCAAGATGGAAAATAAAATCAATAAAGATAACTTTCCTAAAATTAACTACAACTAAAAACAAGTGAATCTAGCTGTCTTTAAAATGGAAGCCGACACTAAAGAGGAGCTTCCTTTTCTCATGAAAAAAAAAAAATCTCAAAATTCACCTTCTCTGGAAAGCTTCCTACTAATTAGTTAATTCACTTTGCACAGTGCTTGGGCCTATCTCACCTTTCTCCTCCTGTCCTACATTCAGGTAAGTTGATGGAGAACAGTCTGTCATTCACACTAAATTGTGAATGCCTTAAGGATAGAGTGTTAGCTTCGTCTGAGCATCAAGTCAAATAGTCCTGACATTTTTTTTCCAGTCCTGGAGACGAATCTGGGAACTTGCACTGAGCTATTACCCTCGTCCTTTCCACACAGCCTCTCGTTGAGTTGCTGAATTGCGATCTTCCTACCTTAGCTTCCCAGAGCACTGGCATTACAACCCTGTGCCACCAGCCTGGACTCCCTGACACCTCTAAAGAGTAACTGCCTCTGTGATGGTGACTCTGAGACTTTAAAAGAATCATCAGTGTCTTCCAGTTCATTCCACATAATCAAGTCAATCCACGACTGCTTCCCTGCTGCTGTATTTTGTAGACTCTGAACTGTTCCTCTGTTGTCATATTTGTTGGCTCAGGTTTTTGTGTTCATTTTTGCCTTCCTGGTAATCAACTTCAAGCTATGCCCTTAAATTAGTATCTATTGATTATCTATGATTCCTTCCCATTCATTTATATAAACTCAGCAAAAACTATCTTGATGTCAAAAGAAAATGGCACCAAGAAAGCTATGGTCTTCATTCAATGAGAACTTACTCTGTACTACATGCTTATCCATTCTCATTTAACTTCACAGTAATCTAACATTAAACTCATCCTTCAATCTTATTTCAATTATCATTTCATTAATATTGGATCCGCTGATGTTTTACACTAAACCAAACCTTAATTACTACATTTTATAAGTTATTTGTCTTAGTGCTCATCATTAAAATTTTATTTCTGTATATTTGAACCAAAATTTCTCCTTTTTGAACAATAATCCATTAGAAGATTAACAATGCCTACTTCTATTTAACAGTATGTCCTCATTGCTTAGCTAAAATCTATCTAAAACTAATCCTTGGAAGACTGGCTTCCCAGAAAAGGACTGATGTTCTACAAGGTTCACTACCAAATGATTATTCCTATTTTTAAAGGCAGGTCTACTGCCTTAACTCTAGCTAAACTATAGTTAACTGTAGCTAACACTAACAATGTTAGTGTGTTCCTAATCATAAAGACTACCACAAGTTTGCTATGCCATATAACTGCAATTTCAAGACTCTGACCTGAGCCGCTAAGAACTTTTGTGTGATTCACAGTAACACCTTCTTTGCAGTCCGTTTATCTTTTAAAGCCTTTGCCTTTTTCAGTTGTTGACACCTGAGGTGGCCAAAATCCTCCACCAAGAGACTCAATGTTCTGTTTTCAACTGTTCTAGAGTACAGCAAACTGCTGCTGTTATCAGGCCTCAATTTCTTCAAATTTCTAACTGTAAGTATTGAATGACCAAAAAATTATAGTTAAGGTTTCACCATGAAATACTGATGTTGTGTTCTCATCCCTTATTATGTCAGGTAAAGCTGGCATATCCTGTATTATACAACTCACTCTTCTTATGACTCAAATGTAGAATTTTCTTTCTCAATCTTGCTATGTTTCTGTTCAGACCCCTGAGATGCATGTAGGCATTCAGTAATTTCTGCTGTTTTCTCTGTGAATCTTCCTCAATGAACATGAATCTAGCAGCCAGAATGAGTGCTGCTTTGCTATTTGGTGTGATGGTGTCATATTAACCCAGTGATACAGGTGGTGGTACTACATCAATATTTAACATTAGACCCAATGAGTAAAGAGATGAACAATCTCAAGAGCTAGGTATTCTTGCCTCTATTTTGTAAATAAGGGAAACAAAGCAGAGTGAATAAGAAACCTGACGATCATACCGTTAGCTGAGGATACAGCACCTGAACTCAGTCCCACAGGATCTTGTATTACTTATTTTAAATCACATTCTGTTGCAACAAAGAGACTTCCTTAGTGCACTTAGCCCTGGGTCAATTGTGAATAACAATAATTATGACATTTTAAAAATCTAAGTACTGTGGAAGGTACTACCTGTAGGGTAAAATTGAGTCTGTGGTCATACTGGAGAGTAATTTTGCTTTTTTGTTTTAAGTGCTGGGTATAGAACTTGGAGCCTTGGAAATGCTGGGCAGGAGTCCTACCACTGAGCTATACCCTCAGCCTGGAGCTTAATTTTTTTTTTTTTTTTTTGAGACAGGGTCTCGCTTTGTAGTTCAGGCTGGCCCTCAACTCACTATGTAACCCAGGTAAGCCTGGAACTCAGCAATCCTCCTGCCTCTGCCTCCCAAGTGCTGGGATTACAGGCGTGAGCCACCACGTCCGCTACTGTGGTATGTGGTATTGATTGCGGGTAGGCGTGAGTCACCACACCCACATTGTATGTGGTTACCGGATCGAACTCAGGGCCTTGTGCTTGCGAGACAGGCACTGGAACCACTGAACTAAATCTCAGGCCCTGGAGCTTAATTTTAAACCCTCCAAGATTTGAAGACATCAAGGACTTGATACTTACTTCTATTTACCTCATTTTATACTAGTTAGGGATTGGATACTGAGCCTGCTGGTTAAAGATTTTAGCATCCCTTGCTCTTACAAGGTAAAAAGCACAGATCATAAAATAAACTGACATTGAAAAGACTGATTTATATTCCTAAGATGTCAAACTGGGAACTTAGTGGGAATTTAATGATAATTTCCAGAGTATCGTACTGGGTGCTTTATAGGTATTGCCTTATGTAAAACTTTCACAGATCTTGTGAAATAGTTCTGCCATCACTATTTGTACATGAAACAAAAAAAATCAAAACTTAGAACTCACCAGACCCAAGTGATGTTACTTCTCTTCTAAGCAAGCAGCTTCTAAAGTGGGAATATGCATTATTTCTTTCTAATATTTTTCCTAAAAAAAGTTTCAGATCTCTCATACTATTTCAGCATTTTGGGAAGTAAGACAGTTGGATACATTCAATGGAGTTATCACTGCTCTATGTAGTTCTTCTAGAGTTGTTTTCCCTTAATAACCATGTTCAGTAGCACTTATAAGTACTTAGAATCGTTTTCATACTATTCCTAAGGGCTCTACCTTGTCAGAGAAATTAGCTTCCAAATCAGTTCTCCCTGGTGAGTCCTTAAATATGCCCCAAAGAGAGAAACATTTATGACCACATAGTAATTTTCCCCTGCCAAAGAAACACTGTAAGGAAAATCACCGTTAAGGTAAAAGCTGAAAGGGAGGTATTATAGAAGGCAGCAACCTAAAGGTCGACAAATGACAAATGTGAGACAATTCCAGTTAGGAGAAGCAGAAGCAGGAAAGTCTTTACCTTCTCACCTATCCTAAGGCAAGGGGGATGGGGAGACTTTTCATTCTGGAAAAAGGAATGCAAAGTCTCTCTCTATATATAATTTCAGGATTCCTGCCACAGTCCATTCCAATTGTCATCAGAATTTTAAAATGTTTAGTCCTCACTTGGTGGGGGAATATTCAGTAATGCCCATAGCAAAGAGGTTAGCTCTCCAGGTAGTCTGGATGTTCCTGGAACCACTTTGGACAAAAAGAATGTGGACCACCATAGTCTTAGCAGTAGGCTGAGAAAAGCTTAACACAGAAAAGGATTTTATTGTAATACCATCCATGGATGAGTCCTGGGAAATACCTGATATGTTCACTCTTCTGTTTTGAAAGTGATTATTGAAGAAAAAAAAAGATTTATCAACTGACTTTTCCTGCAGACTGCTTTAATAAATTTTCAATAAAGAAACATAGCTTTATGTATATATATACATAAGAAATTCAAAGCCTTTTATGCTATAACTTCTTGAACTCATCTAAATTCTGGATGAGTCTTTTATTTCCAAATGTCTACACCTCATTTGTTTAAAAGTTATCAATCAATATTGAGAAGCTTAACATTCAGAAAAGACTTTTGTTAACTGGAGAGTTTTTCATTGCTTTATGCTTCAAAGTAAGCAACAGGAGGGAGAAACTTCAACTTCCTCTAAGACTGGCTCTTTGATACCTAAGTTCTACTGGTAAGGTTACGGTCAGCTAGCTATAAGCAAAGTCTAGGATCAAAAGGTCTATAAAATAAAGCCAGACTAAGACATTACTCAGGTTCATAAGTGAACAAAGATAGAATAGAGAACTACTTTGGCAATAAATATTACATCTAAAAGACTTTCAGTGTAATAGTTAACATTTTTTCCTATGAAGTTAATTCTGGGTGTTTGTACTAGGTTATGGTTTTTGTACTAACATTTGTATGTTTTTATAGAATGAGATACCAAAGTACAAATTACAAACTTTTAACACATGTATCACTTCTGCCTAAAATTTATCTTTTTAAACACTAGATTCAGCTGAAGCCCAATCTATCTCCTTTCTTCAGGATTTTTGTAAATCACTCCAGTCTTTACTATGTATTTATGCAAATTTTAATCAAAGAAGCATTTTAATACTTACCCATGTTGACAAACATGGATCTGGATACGTGTGGATCACATTAACTTCTTATTGAAGTCCAGTATAAAAACTAGTCTGTTGATGAACTCCACATGGATTGTTTACACTTTAACATTCAAAGAATGTTGTACAGATCAGTTTTGTACGTATCTCCTTGTGTATATGCACAATTTCTTTAGTTTTTCTTGAAACATAATTTTTGGGTCATAACTCTCCAAATTTTACTAGGCACTGACAAAACTACTTTCAAAATGATTGTATCAACTTATATACCTAACAGAAAAGTTTGAGTTCCTTGGGTGATTTTTAAAACAATTTTACTTATTTTTAAACTCAAAGTTATCTCAGTGTAGTCTTCCAGTATGACATTTCATTTAATACTATCTTTAAACATATCTGAATAGTATGAAAATGTTAATCAACATTTTCTTTCTAAATTTGTACTCTTTAATGTCTTAAAAAGAGGAATTCTTTATGCCAGGTGAATGCATTTCTTCATTTTCTTCTAAGTGTTTAAAAAATTTCTTCACATTTGTTTTCAAATCATCTAGGTTGTATTTTTGTGTGTTCTGTGAATTAAAGAATTTCATTTCCTCTTTTTGCAGAGATTATTCATTTTTAAAAGTTTCACAATTGACTTTTAAAATATAATGTCATATAATATGTTTTCATCTACAAGTAGGCTCTAGGTTCTAGGTTCACAATTTTGGCTTACTGGTCTATCTGTCCTTATCTGTTGAAACATATAGAATTTAAATTACTAGAGGTTTGTTAAAATTCATGATACCTGCTTGAGCAAGTCTGTTTCTCAGAATTACATTCACTCATTTATTCCACCATTTAAAATTTAAGATTAGCTACATCTCCTATTTTTTCATTAAATACCATATTTAATAATTTGTGGTGAAACGAAGCTTTGTCTTGTTTTGTGGCTGGTTTTTACCAGATCTTTAATACTCCATCATCCATCAACAATAAAGATATTAGTAGGAAAGGGAAGGGAGCTGGGTGGGAAGAATTTATGTTGTAACTTCATCTGAAGTTGTATCTTTTTTTCAAATTAATATGGTCAGGTTGAGAATGATAAAATTCTCAACCATCACAAACCATCACTCTCCATATAGTTACTTCTTGTCCTTTAGTAAAGATTAACAAGTTTTTCATAAATGCCTTAAGCATTTTTGTTAAGATTCCTTGACTTTTTAAAAAAATTTGTTTGAT
>PVIC010055690.1:0-11122 GCA_004025085.1 Thryonomys swinderianus
CTAACCCTCCGGCCCTAAGGATTGGTTTTGAATTTGCAATGTTTAATACACATAAAAGTTAGAGACATCTCTAAAATTTTATTTAGAAAATTTTTTTCTGATAATCAAAAGAGGTAACAATTTTAAGTGTTTTGAAAACTGTGAAAAGAAAAAAACTGACTTCTTTTTACTGAGACCAGGAAGATATACCCACATTGGCAAATTATTTTTTTACAGGTAAATCAAAACAGAGCTTGCAAATTTGTTGATACAATGAATTTAAAGTATGTAAGATAATCACTATCAACTCTGGAAAGAGCCAAAGTTATCATCTTCCATAATAAACATCCTCACCTAGCACATCGACTTTTGTTCCAATCTGTTTGTCACCCATGCTAATCTTTGTGTTTGATGGTGACATTGTGTCGTAAGCATCAAAGTTTTATAGAGCTGAAGGAAAAACAATCAGACCTTGGTTTACTTGAGACTGAGGTATGTATAAGAAAGCTAAATTCCAAGTCTCTAATAAAGAGGTTGATTATTTGTTTTCAAAAGCATTCGTGAAAGGGTTCCACCTTTCCCCTGTGCTGAAATGGACAGGATTGTTGAGAAAAATAAGAGAGATTAAAGGCTTTTATTTCTACATTGTTAAATCATAGCAGCTTGAGCATATCGTTCAGCTGTCATCTAGTTGAGAAATTATTTCAAAGGAAGTGGTGACCAAATTCTCCTTGACACCTGATTTGTCATGGCAGATAAAAATCTAACATTGTTTGGATCGGTTTTAAGAACCTTAGTAAAGAAGATTTCTGTCAACTTTTTTGATCCTTTCTTACTTACAAAATTATACTCCACTGAAGCTTGCTGAGTAAGGATGATGGCATATGAAAGTTCTTCCCTCACAAACCTGATTAGCTAGTTTTCCCCAAAGAATCTCTTTGATGTTGCATCATGTAGAGCATGGCTTGCAAAGGTGAGCAGAAGAGAAAAGTTCTTAACATTTTCCAACTAGAAAAGTTAAGTTTGGTGAAATGAAATCATTGTACAACTCATCATGTTTTTAAAAGTGAAATCCCCCATTTAAAAAAGTATATTCTGATAGAGCGGTACAGGGCTTCGATTTTCTCACTCTGTCAGTTACATCCGGTAAGTTTCAGTCTGTTGCCTGTGGGCTAGCAAGGGACTTTGCAACCAAGTTTAAGATGTGACACAAAAACATACAATCATGACTCTAACAGCTAATCATAAGGTGTATCAATAGATGCAGCAAAAGCCACTCTAGTGCTGTAACCAACATACTGATGTGTCTTAGTAGCAGTTGTGTGATTCTCATAAAACAATAGTGGCTTAATCTAATTTAGTGCTATCCACATTAGTGAATTTAGGTATGGCTGTTAGAAGATGTTCAATAAACGCACTGGACAAAATATTTTAAAATTTGTTCTACCAGTTTTAAACATTGTGTTAGAGTTTAAAGTATATAATGAGTCTTTAGAGAATATAGTGTGAACTTTTCAAGCATGAAGAAGTCTGACCAATGGATAAGGAAATGTAGTTTAAAGATTTGCAAATTATAAGCTAGAGAAGGGAAAGGTGCCCTTCCCTCTGCTGGTGCAATTTAAATTCCATACAGTACTGATTACTTATTTTCCCTCAGAATGTTGTGGCTGAAAATTCCTCTTTCTCTAAATTCTTATAAGACTATGTAGCCCTTCTCCAACTAGAATATTTCTCTCCATGCCACTTTCCTTCACCTCCCTCATTTTGGTTACTGGCTTCTAGACCTGGAAGACTTTCCTGAACCTAGGAGGTCACAAATGTTCAGTAGCCTTATATTCCGTATTTTGGAGGAATGTGGCTAATAACACTGCTGTGGTCTGAATGTATGTGACTTTCTGAAATTCACGTTGAAACTTATAAAAGAAGTTGAAAGCTTATAAAAGCTTATAAAAAGTTGAAAGGGGAACATCTCATGCCTTTCTGCTTTCTGTCAGGTCAGGAACCTGCAAAAGGTACAATCTTGTAAGCAGAGGCAGCTATCACTAGCCAAGACTCTGCTAGAACCTTGATGTTGGGTTTTCCTACCTCTAAAGCTATATATATATATATATAAATAAATTTTTCTCCTTATACATTATCCATCTTTCAATAAAATAAATTTTTAAAAAAGAAGAGAATAAAAAATTAGAAAAAATGAAAATTAGACATCCTTGGGTTGTGGTTATAACTGCAGGAATGAAGTAAGACAAATCTCACTTTAGAGGGTGTTGAAGAGTAAATGAGTTAAAATAAGTAGATCCTTCAGAGGTAAGATGTACAAAGTTAACAAAAAGCCACTCCTCATACTGACATGAAAGTCATATTATTTCAACTTTACTTACCAAAACTCTTAATTACTTTTATACAAATACTACATATTGTTGCATGCATTACATGTCCAGAGAGAGCCTGTTATACACATATATGATATCCTTCACTTATCTAACAAAGTATTTTGTGTGGAAGCGGTAAGTGAAAGGAAGGATGAATAATTGGTAGATCTCGATCCTTGTCCTCATAATAGTTTAGACTTGTACACATTTTTTTGGTGCCTACATTTTAGGAATAGTGATATAAGAGGAACTATTTAGGATTTATCTGATTGTTATGGTTTAGATCCTCAAGCTCCTCCCAAAGTCTTCTGTGCTCAAAGCTGAGGCTTTTGGAAGAGAGGGATTGTGGAGTTTATAGCTGACTTGCTGTTAGGAGGTGGGGCCCAATCAGAAGAGGCAAATAACTAAGCTCATGGCCTGGAGGGGCTTCTCTCCCTCCCTAGTCACCTCCACTCCCTCTGCTTCCCACTGCCCCTCTGTGAACACTCTTCTAGGACGTGCCCTCTGCCATGCTCTCTGCCTCAGAGCCAGCTGACCAAGACTGAAACATCTATACTGAGAGCCAAGGTAAAGCTCTCCTGCTTTGGATTCCAGGAGTCAGGAGTTTTGTCACAGTGACAGGAACATGACTCAGATAACGGCCAAGATAAAGATGCTTCCTGTTGGCGTCCTCAGGTAATGTAATATCCAGCATAGTTTGGATTAGATATCTAGAGTATATTTTACCTCTCTCACTGTATATTCTCTATTATTAGCTGCCGCTGCTACTAAAAAATCACAGGACAATTCCCTAATTAATAAACAACCAACCAGATTTTTCCTGGACTAAAGTTGTACTCTTATATTCTTAGAGAATTTTTAAACTCAGTACCTCAAACTTATAATGCAAGTTCAACTGTATTACTATTTCATTTCCTTTTACCTAAAATAGAGTAATAACCAGATTATTAGTGCAATACGGAACAATGGAAAGATCAATGTTTTTCTGCCTAGCAACACAAATTTAAGAATCTGTGTGTGTATATGTCTCTTATTCTTTGAACTATTGAATGCTTTATATCAGTACTTCTCTCTTTTACTATTCATGTTGTTTTTGAGTCATCTTTCTAACCTGCATTTTTTCAGTTTATTTTGTGATCTATCCTGTTACATCCTGCTTAATGTTTCAATGGAAAAACAACAAAAATAAAGAAAACACAACCAATAATGCCGTAGTTTCCAAAGGCTAACATAGAGGGTTGTTGGATTATCCACTATTTAAGATAATGTTCACTTCTGTTTTCTTCCATTATTAGCATGCATAATTAAGAATTCTGTGAATGTAACCAGCCTTCTTTACAAAGGAGCCATAGAAATCTCCAGCCCTTACAGCAGTTTCAATAAATGAAATTAATTAATAAGAAGAATTTGAGGTCCTTGTTTGGGAATCATAGCAAAGTACTTTTAAATGACAGTGTCACAGCTACATATTGGAGTAAATTCTTTGTATTCCTTTATGCTAATTAGAAGATATGATATTTTTAAGGCAATCACTCCATTTTGAAGGTCTGCTGACATCACACACCATCAGAGCACAGTATGGAAACAAGATACCCGTTTCTCTCTTCCTCTTACTGATTTCAAGCAATGACCTTGCAGTTATTAAATATGGGCCAGCTTGCACTCTCAGACCTCAGGCAACCTCTTTTTTAAGTGATCACTTACTCCCAACATTTCCACTAAAATTTGATGCTTAAGAATCACTTAATGGAGGCAACCAATTTATTCCTGTCCCTTGGGTGGTCTCCGAGGGCAGTTTTCACTGTTTCCATACAATTACCAAATGCTTCCAGGCTCTGTGAGCTTGGTTATACAAGAAGGTTATGGCAACAAAGACTGTTTTCTTTGGAAAATTGTAGCAAAGCACTGACCTTCCTAAAGGATGCAGCATTCTGAAAAGCCTGAAAGGCTCAGTGGCTTCACACTGTGGAAGTCAGTGCCAAGTTCTAGAACCAGAGGCATGAGTTAAAGCAGAACATGCACTGAACCAAGAAAAGCAGGAGGAAAACTTTAGTGAAATTCCTTTGTTAGATCTCAACTATGTTCAGGAGACTCTGACACATGAATGGCTTTGGAGCTTCATACATAGAACAGAACTGGAGAAAAGCCAAGGGTGATTTGGGAGGCTTTAATGAGAGGCAAGACCTTATTTACTGCCAGTAAGGTCCTAGCTGCATTCATGTTAACTATCATGCATTTGATTCAAATAACTAAGTATGAAGGCTGAGCAACAGGTAAGTGACATAAAAATAGAATCACTCAGGTTTTATCCATATTCCTTATAGGCATACTCATGGAACTCACAGATATTCATTAAAAAGCCCATTTCCTAATCACACAGGTAGATGTGAGGGATGGTGTTCAGGGAGGGGGGTGGGGACTGGGAAGGATGGGCCATCAGTTAAATCCTCCCCCCCAAAGTTCTATACGGGAAGCCTCCTCCTCGCAAGGAGAACTTCCCTTAGGGTGCAGTGGGCACTCACATTCACACCACAGAAACATCCCATTTCCATCTATTTGTTCATTTAACTCTGTCACACTACAGCTTCTCCAGGCCCAGGAGTGCTTATGTAGAAATAAGAGACCTGGCCATTGCTGAAAGCAACACCCTTCAGGCTGGAAAGTCAATATATGTAATGTGGTGACTACTAAATTTTAAAGAAATTTGAAAACTCATTCATTGTAATCCAAGAAATGATTAAAATATGGCCATATGATCAGGACTACATCTACAAATTACTTAAGCATTTTAATTTATAGGTATTTACACCAATTTCCAACTTATGTCTCCACTGAATTTTGTTGTCCTGTGTAAAGCATGTTTTCACATGTGGAAAGTTTGTATGGCAAATTCCCAGGACAAGGATTGTAGATGCAAGGCGTATAATTACTCCATGGCCCCTAAATGCATTTAGTCTAGTGGTAAAGAATACTAGAATTGAAGTCAACTGATGCTTTTTTTTATTGCTGCTTCAGTTTTTTGAGTTAAATTTTCTCCCTACTGAAAATCATAAAACAAACATTAATGAGAGAACATTACTTTTAGTACTCCTGGTGATAATTATTTATCCTTTAAAAGAAGTCAAGGGCTAGAGATTTAGCTCAGTGGTTCCAGCGTCTGCCTGGCAAGCATAAGGTGGATCCCCATACAACATACCACAATGCTAGGCATGGTAGCTTACGCCTGTCATCCCAGCACTTGGGAGACAGGGGTAGGAGGACTGCTGAATTTGAGGTTTTCCTGGGCTACATAGTGAGCTCAGGGCCAGCCTGAACTACAAGGTGAGACCCTGTCTCAAAACAACAACAACAACAAAAACAGTCAAATTTGCAGTAAACTTAAGGAAATATAAAATAGATTGCTAAATAACTATTATATAGCCTGGAAAACTTGCTGTGAGTTCACGGAAGACTGGAAAGAAAGGAAATAATATCTCAATTATCAAAAAATGAAAACTAAAACTGAGTCTTGCTGCATTTATACATATAAGATGCGTGTGTACACATATATCTGATGCATAGTTATAGATGTATATACATGGGCCATTGTATACCCCCCATATAAAACATTGTATCTTACATAATAATAGTGTTGGATCTGCTACAACTTTGCTCTAGGCTAGGGAGAGCTGTGGGGGCTTTTGTACTCCCAGACCCGAGCATAAAACCAGCCTTTCCTGGAACATGTGAGTCTTGTAGCTGAGGGAAACAGCAAGAGAATGGGGACAGTCAAGCAAGAATTCAGAAGCTTCTTCAGCTGGACACAAGGACCACATCATGACAGAGACAGGCTGTGTCATGGGGCACACTGCAAGAGATGGTAAGAAGGGCACGTGGGACCTTCCTGGAGTAAAGAGAACTAAGAATCTGGAGCAAAAACTGTAACTCGCCAAGTTGTACTTATTTCATTTAGTAAAGGTGTTTATTATAGCTATGTGTTGAGCTGGGATTGAAGGATTTAACTCTGTTCTAAAGAGTTGTAGCTTCCATTTCATGAGCTACATTCCAGTACAGACAGTATATGTTAAAGCTATAGTAAATGGGGCCTTAATTCATGTTAGAACATAATAAAGAAAATTAGAAAGGTCATAGTTTTGTATTTTATATTGAAAAACTGTCCACTGGAAGCTTAACTGAGTAGGTATGCAGGTCTTTTAGGACACACAAATATAAATATGGATGTAAAAATAAATAAATTTGAGGCAATGTAGGGCAGAATCGTGGAATGGGATGCTTAGAGTAGTAGTGAGTTCCCTCAAGCTACGGATGCAGTACTAAAACTGGTAATAATAAAGGTAATCTAACTCTCTAAGAGAATCTTGAGAGCCTAATCTCTTTTGAATATGTCTAACCTTGCACCTCTGAGTGTGTAGCTCATGAGTTCAATGTCACTCAGTTTCCTCATGCAGAAAGTCCTCTGAGAGCATCAAATGACATAGGCATTGAGACACAAAAACTTCTGGCACCAGTAAGAAACCTACAGTACTTGCTTAATTTGTAGTTTATTTAATGGTGCTTTAAAATTTTTATGTTCACCCATAGATTATAATTTTAAATATTTGTGGATCTATTGTTTTTATTTAAATAAGACCACTTAAAATAGAACAGAATGAGAACCTATCATCCTCAGATTCTTGCTTCCAAAGGTGGATTAGCCAACAGAATGTAATTATATCTTCCATTCTAACCCAAGGAAAATATTCCACCATCTAGAGCTTTAAGTATTCTGGTAACTTAACTGGTACATGAAATTGCCAGTAATGTACTATTGACTCAGTATATGTGCATTGAAAGCTTGTGACTAAATCTGAGCAACTTAATACTTGAAGGTATTAGGTAAGCTCACAAAATGTACCAACTCTAAGAATTCAGCTGGTTCTAATTATAGAAAATTAGTTTCATTCTGTGTCATGCTGAAATCATGGGAGACATATGATCCAAAATGGGGAGCAAATATTGGTTACACTCTCATTTACTGACTGGACAGAGTCTGGTCTAGGCATTAACATATCAGGATATATTAATCCAATATGGTGATAAGAACTAAATCATCTCCTCTGCCCCTAGAACACAAGCTACTCGCTGTATCAGTTTTTAGCTTAGTGATTTGATTCCAGGTTTTACTTTTCAGGAGGACATGGATTTAAAAACCCAACTTGGTTGGATGTGAAATGTGTAATCTGCACAAGTGACTGAACCTTCCTGACTCACAGTTTACTCATCTATAAGAACAAGAATATGGAGTGATCAGGGATTGTTGAAAGTGGAAATTTAGAAAGTAATAAGTAACCTGAATATATTTTAATATGATGCTTGACATACATATTACTCAAGAATGCCATCCTTAAAGTGTCAACATCACACTTTAATTATTTTTCTCCTGGAAAAAAATAATTAGCAGACCTCTTAAAAATGGTGTGGTAAACTCTCATACTTTCCTGAAACAAAGCACAATGAGAAATTCCAACTCTCAAGCTGACCAGTCAATAAAGTATTAGATGTTCAGCTGGAAAACTCAGTTCACTTACTTGCTCTAAAAAAGAATTAGAAGCGTTATTCTTGTAATATTAGGGTCTTACTTGGACTGTGGACCTGAAATTTAAAGCCCAAAAAATTCACAAAAATTTGGGTTTATTTATTAAACACTGCTCCTTTTTCTCTGAAAAGAAAAGCGAATGCTTAAGAAATACCACATAGATTCTGTCACTGATATAATTTCATGTGGAATTTATATATGGAAATGGTAACTAGTTAAATTCATGGGAACTCAGAAAGCACCCTGCCAAATGCAAATGTTCCAAAATAACCTATTCTATTATTCTGTTCCCTAAATTTCCAAGCAGAAGTCTCCACTTTGACTGAATGCTGGAGTCACACCCGAGACCACTTAGACAGACATTGGTGATTTTAGGGCTTCCCAGATAATTCGTATGTGTATTGGCTGAGAATCTCTGTTTCAATATGGTTTAGATTTTTTTTTTTTACTTCAAGCCTGTTTTATGATATGTATATGTGGATGGAATTGTGATAAAAACAAAGTGAACAACTTCTCCAGAGGAAAAGGCCCCTGTTGAATATTTTAGAATCATCTCTTTCAGAAAAGTTTGTGTAAAATTCTAAAGGCATTAATTTTTTTCAAGAAGTAATTGGTGAGTACTAAGGTAGTTTCAACACAGATTTCACATGATGTCAGCGTCACCCCATGTCACTACTTTCAAAGATGATGAAGTCATCTGCTTCCATTTTTCTACTGATAAAAACCTCATGTCAGAAGTGGGCCTGATGACTTGAGCCTCATTTAAGCATAAACATAGGAAATGACAGGCAATTCTGATGGATATTTAAGAAAAGCCAAACCACTTTGTGCAGCTTTCTTTGGCTTCAATGCAAATATATAAGAATTCAGTTTTGCCCAGTGAGTATCTGATGGGCCACATTTGAATGCTCTCGAAATGTGTGTAACACAAAAGACTGCATCCGCCACCAGTTAGCTCAGCTGGTTTGAGCACAGTATTAGCGAGGTGGAGGTTGTGGGTTTGGTGAGTTGAATTCTTCTGTTCTGTGGCCACAGAGTTTGCCACTCTCCTTAGCCAGCTGTCCCCAAAATATGTGCCCTTGGTCACAAGGTCTGAGTGAGAAAGTAGAGACAAATTTGTTCAAATCTATCATCACAACCAGGAAAACAACTCAGAGCATATGCCCAGGCATTTATGGTCACACTGTCCCATTTTCATACAATCAGTTTCGTCCAATTTTGATTTTAGTAGAAGCCATTTCATTGAGAGACTATAGTGACACTTTCAGCATCAGTAGGCAACAGACAATATTCTCTATATATTGGATATATGTTTCAGAATATAATTATAAGTAGTACTCCTAATTACTTAGTAAATCTTACTCCAAGCACATTTTATAAGAACAGAGGAGTGACATTGCTCTTTACTTGCTCTTTTCTCTTCTCTTGTTTTCAGGGTTAGAAATTGAATGTTTCCAAGACTACCTTCCACAGAATCTCAAATTTTCTAATATTGTTAAGCTCAGGAATGTCATCTCTTTGGGCCATAATTCAGGTATGAATCTCCTTTACCTGTTTTACAGGACTCTTCCATTTTGGCCCCTTAGTACTTTGCCAAACTTAACTGTCTTCTTATGTAGCAATTCAAATCTAACATAATGGGAAGAAATTTCATAGAACAATGAACATGCCAAGGGATCGTTTGCTGGCCTTATGCGTAGCACTTTCCTGGCACTGCTGTAAAGCCCACTTTATATGAACATTTTTGGGCTGTACTATTAATATGAGCAGTGTCCCAATGAATAACCAGAGGAAAAAAAGAGCTTAAGAAATAAGTTCTATTGAGGTTTTTATAATACTTGTAAAGATAAGTGAAAACTTTGTGCTGTTTTTGTTATAGATGATCAAATGGGTCCACCTTCGAAAATTTCCTCAGTACAATATATAACCAACAAAAATGAGATGGAATTATTATATTCTATAACTTTAAGAGATTATGGCCTTTAATATATATTAATTTTAAGACTAAAATTCAACCTTACTTCTTTCTATCTTCTAAAATAACATTCACAGAAGATGAGGAAATCCAATTAGACAGCCTGTTTGTTATGAATCCCTGATTTTTAAAGTTGCCTCTGTTCTGATCTTTGTAATTTAGTATTGACTGGGGGAGGGCTGACAATGTTCAACTGAAAAATGAAAGTCTGGAGTGAGTAATGTTTGGGTCTCAGTATACACTTTAGAAAGTGTAAGTATAAAATACTTCAAACTAGTTAATAGTTTAAGTTTTGTCCAAAAGGAGACCTTATAAAACATATATTACCTTTGATTCAATTTGTCTCTTGCAAATTCACTTTTATTTTTTACATTTTTCTCAACAAAACTTTACTGAAAATCTGCTACCTACAATCAATCTAGTATGTGATAGAAATAAAAGCCAATTATCATGAGAACTTTTGCTGCTCTGCAAGGTGCAATAACCAGTTTAGAACAAAGCCTGTTATTCAGTGAATAATACAATAATAATACAGTATATGTATACTGAATAATACAATATACATAGACACAGGGGACAGTGATGCATAAAGAGTATAGTCAGTTCAGGCAGGAGATGGAAGAAAAACCTCAAAACAATCCACAAACTGTAGTTTCTAAGGATGAGCTGTGGGTAGGTATTTAGAATGAGCATCAAGACCATACAGTGTTTCAGAAACCAGATTGCTCATCCGCATATCTTAACTCAACCCTGGGCTTTCCTCTACTTTTCATGTTTGCTCAGATGTCACTGATTCTTCCAAAGTAGTATTCA
This sequence comes from Thryonomys swinderianus, assembly GCA_004025085.1. Classification (NCBI taxonomy): domain Eukaryota; kingdom Metazoa; phylum Chordata; class Mammalia; order Rodentia; family Thryonomyidae; genus Thryonomys; species Thryonomys swinderianus. The sequence goes on from PVIC010055690.1 coordinate 10,715, forward strand.
CAATATCCCTGGTTTCAGTGACCATGTCTTCACAAATGGTTTACAGATCTAAATCAGCAAACTGGATCTCTTTGCAGAACTTAAACATATATCCATCTCTGTTTTACACACACCCCCTGGAATATCCAGCAGGCAACTTAAATTGAATGTGTCCCAAACTGAATGTGTGATAATTCCTAACAAATGTGTTCTTCTCTTTCCCTTCTCCCATACTTGATAAGTCAGCCTGCCATCTAAACAACTGCTTAAGCAGCATCCCTGGGATGACCCTAGTTATCTTCCTTCTTTATTCCTCACCACAGGCTCTGTCTCAAGGTGCTGTCCTCATTAAACTATCTGATCTATCTACTTTTCATCTTCTTTAACATCTAAACACTAGTTGAGAGGCTAGTTTGGGAGGATGGTGTT
>PVIC010055691.1:0-11163 GCA_004025085.1 Thryonomys swinderianus
CAGTCAGTCTGATGGGTCTTGTATGGGCAAGGGTCCTGAAAGAGCCCATTGCACTGTAGTAGAGGAGTAGGAACTACAAAGCAGCAGGCAAAATATGGTGATGTGGTGCCCAGAGTGCTGTCCCTAATGGGAGATATGGAGCCAGAGTGGAACCAGGGTCTACTCTCCCTTTTTCTCATTCCAGTTCCATTACAGGGGATTTACAGTCAATGGTGTAGAAGCCCAGCACATGCTCATCCTTCCTTCTCCAAAAAGTACCCCTCTTCCCACATGCATTGGCAGTGTGGCCTGCACTTGGTGGACTGCCTTGTAGAAAAGGCTCTCACAGTCTGGATGTAATCTTGGCCCATTTGGGCTGTGAGTTCTAGGCTACTGCCTTGGTCCTGTGATAGGCTTTGTGTAGATACAGGGCCTTGGGTCCATAGATTTCTCACTCACTGTTCCAGGCATAGCCAGGGCAGAGTGGGGCCAGGGTTCTGGGTTGTGAGGTTCCTGTCTTGTCCTGCAGTAGAAGGGCTTGCCCAGGGCTCCCTAGATAGGAGATCAATGTTGGAGAGCAGAGTGAATAAAGATCTTATCAGAAAACATTTTAGGGAGTACAAGAGACATCTTTCATGGAGCTCTGGGCAAGATGCTTATCCTTGAGGAGGGGACTTAGAAAAGAAAGATGTGGTCCTAGTACCAAAGAGATTAGGAGACTACAAAAGACAAGAACAAAAGTTCTCCTTAGAGGAATCTAGGGATCAGTATTAGGATGCAAGCTTTAAATAGACTGAGTATGGGGAATCTTGAGTATAGAAAATCTCCAAGTCTAGCCACAGCTCTTTTGACCTTGATCTGTCAGGATGGGGTTGGGCCTAAAGGAGGTGGGGAATGTTAAATAGACTCAGAGGAGGGATAGTCAAGTGCAGAGATCAGTACTAGCAAGACCTGGAGCCAACATCTTTGTCAGTTTGTGAAACAAAGAGAAAGGGCATTAAGGCACATAAGGCTAGATCTGGGAGTGGCTAGATACTTCCTTTCACTTAGGTCTTTGTTAAAATAGCTGTTCTTCACAGGGTCCTCTCCTGACTAGGTATTTTGTTATAGTGCTGTAAAGCTGACTAATATTCTATCGTCCATCCGTCCATCTATCCGTCTGTCTGTCTGTCTGTCTGTCTGTCTGTCTGTCTGTCTGTCTGTCTGTCTATCTATCTATCTATCTATCTATATCACCTGTCATCTATCTATCTATCTATCTATCTATCTATCTATCTATCTATCTATCTATCTATCTATCTATCTATCTATCTATAGTCTATCATATCTCTTTAACTTGTTTTCTGTCTTCCCCTTAGGGAAAGTCTCTGTTCTTGCTTGGAGGGGAGTCCAGCAGGCATTTGGCCCTTACTTGGAGGGGAGGACCTTGGCCCATGGGAGTCTCGGTGGCTCTACAGAATTGGGGTCTGGTAGGACATCTGTTACATCGTAAAGGACAGAGAGTGGACTTTGCATTCTAGGAGCCAGTGGAGCTCAGCCTTCTTCAGGCACTTCTCCTTTACACTTTGTTTTCCCACTCAGTTTGTGAGCAGGGAGTTCAACTTTAAGGGAAAGTGGCTTACGATGGAGATGAGGAAGGGAAGTTGAGAGCATTAGTGGCCTCTTGGCTGTGAAGGGCAGGGGACAGCACCTTTGTGATTTCTTGATTTCTGGGTAAGAGCTCTTTGGAGTCACAAATAAGAATCATGACAAAGATGAGTCAGTACCAGCTGAGTTGCATGTGCTCCTCTGTGTGTACACAGAGACATGAGCCAGTGCTTCCTTCCAGCTGACATGCGGCACAGCTGCTTTGCCAGTCTCTGTCCAAGCTTGCAGGGTAGGTCAGTGACACAAGTACCCTTGGGAACTTTGATCTGTTTTGGGAAGAAAGGCTTGGATTTGAACCCTGTGTACCATGGTAATAGGGCTGGTGGTTGTAGCCTGCCAAACTTCTGTTTCTTATCTGCTTGGTGGTCATCAGTACAACCAGGGGACCTGAGGAAACTGACTGCTTGTGGATGCAAAGCTGGGTACATTTCTGGTGTGTGAAAGGGCCTCCAGCAGATGCTTACTGATCTGCCTATCAGCATGCTCACCCCTTCCTTGTACACCATCCTAATCAGCCTGAGGACTTGCTCCAGTGTGGTGGTCAGATTCCCTGGCTTTCCAGTTGAAGTCATAGAATGTGGTGCAGCCTGAGCATATGACCCAGTCCTTGCCAAGTAGAAAGGCTTGCTGAGTGACTAGGACAGAAGACACTGGCTTGGAGTTACCAGTGGACATCTCAGACCCAGAAGGGAGCGAAAAACTGACATGTGGAGGGGAAGGGATGAGTTGGGGGAGTATCAGTCCATCCAAAGAAGAGATAGAGCCTGATGGCTTCCTGGGCCCTGGACCCCGCTGTGCCTCATCCATCTGTCCTCGATGGGTTATGTGCACCCATGGCCCTCTTTTCCTAGGTCTGCCTCTTGCAGTGGAAAGTGTCTTCTTAATCCGTTCAGTGTTCAATGCTAATTACTGAAAGCAAATGTCTTGATGTGCTCTCAGTTATTCTTACTGTGTCAGTACACTGTGTCAGGTCCTGTCCCGAGTCCTCTGCACACCTGCATCTCCCTAAAGGCAGGACCTACCTGCATCCTTATTTAGCAGGTGAAAAGTTGAAAGAAGAGTGAGGACTGACTCATCCAAAGCCTCTCCAGGAGCAGGCGATAGAGTCAGTGCAAAAGCAATCTGGATCCTGAGGCTACTTTCAGGGTACCTATGTAAACAAACTGTGTAATATGGGATATGGCTCAGAGGTCACACAAAGGTGCAAAGAATCTATTTCTTTTCCTTGGAGAACTCCCTTTCAGAAAACTAGCAAGAAACTCAGGGTCTATGTGTTAGTTTAAAGCTTTCTAGAGAACGTGTGTCACCCTTAAATTGTAAATTCAGATGATTTGTTCATTTGTTTACTCATGTGGCAGAATTAGCTCTTGTGATTGGTGTGGTAAGGGAAGGAGGGGGTGGTAGATTCAGGTGGCATGGCTGCAGTTTGTGTCACATCCTAGAAATTCAGGTAAGAGTTAATGTTGCAGTCTTGAGTTTGAATTCCACAAGGCAGGGTAGAGGCTGGAAACCCATGTCACAGAGTTCTGTGCTGCACCCGGAGGCTGAATTCCTTCTTTGAGCAGCTTTATTCGCTGCACTCAATAACTTCAACTGAGTAGATGAGGCCCTTCACACAGAGAGCAATCTCCTTTAGTTATAGTCTACTGATTTTAATGTTAAACATATCTAAAACATGCCGTCACTGCTATGTTCTGGCTCTTGTTTAAGCAAACAACTGGGCCGTGGGCTTGCTGGATAGACAGTCTAGTCTTCAGTCCTTTATGGACACCTTAGGTAACTCCTTTATGGATACTTTAGGTAACCCTGCTCAATGGCTTCCTTCTAGGGCCTCAGTTTTACCCATATGTAAGAGAGGAGGTTTCTGGAGCCTTCTAGGTAAAAATTTTTATCTCCTTCAGGGGACCTGGAAGTAGCAGAAAGTGTGTGTGTAACTTCTCTTCCTGTTCTCCCCCTTGGGCTGAGCTGCCTTCTCTCCTTCTCTCAGAGTCCTTAGGCTTCTGCTCTTTGAATGTTGCTGAACCCTAAGGCCTGCCTGAGTGGGCACCGTGTTTGAATTCCTATGCATGCCTGATGCACAGAGCTGCACCCCTCACTCAGAATCCAGGCAGATAATGCTTTCTTGCTGTGCTGCTGGCCAGGAGCAGACTCTACCCTGTAGGTTGGCAAATTGACCCCCATGTCCATTATAGGTTCAGGCTTTTACACTAGGATGACCCACAGCTTGTTGTCTGTGCAGTTCCTCTCTTCCGTCTATGGAGACTGCGTGGAGCCAATGGCAAGATGTTCCATGTCAAAGGTGCTCATGCTCATTTTGACAGCAATGGAACAAACTGGGAAAGAAAAATATTCAGAGGACAAACAGATGGAGAATGAGAAGGCTGCTTTCCCCTACAGTAATGACCCTAAAATGCAGTCAATGATCCAGAAACTTCAGAAGTAAAGCCATTAGTCACAATGTTGTCAGGGTAAACAAGAAAAAGAGAAAAGGCTGTGTGAATTACTTTGGAACTGAGTCCACACAAGTGCCCATTTTGAACGCCTAAGTGCCTGGGCCAACTGGAGTCATTCAGTGATTGCTCGCCCTGCATGCTATTAAGTGCCCTGCACAACCAAGGGGTAGCAGAGGACTGACCTGAACTGAGATGGGTCTGGTTCTTTTCCTTCGTGGGCAATGGCGGGGGCTCCTTTGTCAGCCTGACACCATCCTCCCACCAAGTTTCAAGGCAGTAGAGTTCAGCTATGAGCAGAGATCCAGAAAGGACCCCAGTACTACTTCTAGGACCTCTCTAAGTCAAAAGTGAGACAGAAGGGAAAATGTAAAACTGGGTTACAGATCAAGAATACACCCCCTTCAGCCATTACCAGCGTGGAGGATTTTGGCTCACCAGCTGGTCCCCACCCCACCTGGAGCTGCATCATAGGACTCAGGTCGCAGACCTTGGGCACCATTACCAGCACGGAGGATTTCAGCCCGCCAGCTGGTCCCCACTCCACTCTGGAGCTGCATTGTGATGATACAGGCCCAAGAGGAGCCCGGAACCATTTCCTGCATCCCTCCACACCGGAGCCATGCTGAAAGCCCAGGCAAGATAAAAAACAAGGGAATCTAGCTTCTGTTCTGCCATCTACTCCTAGATCTCCCTTTTCACCTCTTGTCTCCACACCCTCTCCTATCTTCCTGTCAGAACCAATACCCAGAAGTAAAATACTCTTAGGCTGCCCTATCTCTTCTCCTATACTATTACAAGAAGGTGTGCAAAGTCTCCAATGGTTTTACAGCCTACAGTTGGTACTGTTTTATACATGCCCTTTTATCCTCTGCTACACACTGGCATATATGAGGCTCTCAGGTCTAGGTGATCTTTATAAATCTGCTAAGCCTATTTCATTTTCCTTCTGTCTCCCTACCTCCCTGATTCCCCAGTGACTTTTTATTCCCAAAGGGCTCTGGGGGTACATTTATGATCTACATGTTGTATATACATTGCTGATTAATTCTAAATTTTGGCATATGGACATAGAGGTAACTCATGAGCTCAAAGTCTTCAGAATAGAAATTAACAAAACTTTTCATTTTATTTACTGTGTTTAATACTGATATTGGCACTGATTGTATTATGGTAACACACATGATGTGATTGTTCTGTTCAAATGCCTTCCATGATTTGTCAGAACTGAGAACTCTCAAGGGTCATTACAGATTCAAGGAGGACAATCCAGGAAGGTGCCATTTCCAAAGGGCCCCAGATAATAGAAAGAAAGAGACTGGAAACAAACACGGCTGTGTCATCAGGCAAGGAATTACACAAATAGCATTAGTAACAATAAAAGAGTAGAAATGAGAAAATATACAAAAAACCAGACACAAAGATCACCACCACAGAGAAATTCAGAGAACAAGGAAATAGAGCAAACTGAAACTCAAACATCAGGACTCTTGGAGATGGTAACTAAAGCAGACTTAGTAAAATGGAAATCAGAATTCATCACTGAGATCAAAATAGAGATACTGTCCAGAGTGAAAGATATCATTAAAGAAGAGATCAGTTAGATGAAAGAATCCAAGATAACAGAAGCAATGGGACCTTTTAAACAGCTTCAAGCAGAGCTCCAGGTAATGATGAAGGTGAATGAAAGCTTGCAAAGTAGGATGAATGAAGGACAGAACCAAATCTCAGACCTAGAGGACAGAATACCAACCAATGAGCAGGAAAGACATAATCTATGGAAAAGGACAAGGGACCATGAGAAATCAATCCAACAGCTTCTAGATGACTCAAAGAAAAATAACATAAGACTGATTGGAAGCAGGAGACAATGCAAAAGACATAAAAAAAACTGTTGTCACAGATAACGGCAGAAAACTTCACAGGAAAAGAAATGGACATGCAGATAAATGAGGCCTATAGGACTCCAAAAGGCCATGACATAAAAAATATCTACACCTAGATATATAATTATCGAGGTTCCAGATACACAACACGAATGAAATACTGAAAGCAGTGAAAGGAAGAAAATCACCGACAAAGGGAACCCCATTAGGATCACAGCAGACTTTTCAACACCAACACTCAATGCAAGGTGAGCTGGAGGGGAGGTATTTCAAGCATTGTAGGAAAACAACCTCCAGCCTAAACTGTTGTGTCCTGCAAAACTATCTTTCAGAATAGACGGGGAAATAAGATACTTCCATGATAAAGAACACCTGAAAAACTTCACAAATACGAAACCTGCACTCCAAAATATTCTAAAGACCATCTGGGAAAAAACCACAGAAAATCCCATACCCATGAGACCCAGGAGAGTGAACTCACTGGGGCAAACAAGAAACTAAATAGAAAAGGGAAAAGCAAAGAAGAAAAGAACCAAGAACAAGGAAACATGACAGCTCTGAATATGTCCATATCAGTCATAACCATTAACGTCAATGGACTCAATGGGCCAATTAAAAGACACAGACCAGCAGATTGGATCAAGAAGCAAGATCCTACAATCTGCTGCATACAGGAAACACACCTAATTCAGAAGGAAACCCATATACTGAAAATAAAAGGTTGGCAAACAATCCTCCACGCCATAGGAAACTGCAAAAAAGCAGGAGTGTCTATCTTGTTTGCAGATAAAATAGAGTTCAAACCCAAGCTGATTAAAAGAGATAAAGAAGGTCATTATATTCTTATACAGGGTACTATCCAAGAGAAAGAAATAACAATCATAAATATTTATGCACCAAACTCGAATGCACCCAACTATATAAATCAAACATTACTGGACATGAAAAGCCAGATAACCACAGATACAATAGTAGTAGGGGACTTCAATACGCCACTATCACAAATTGACAGATCAACTGGACAAAGAATTAATAAGGAAATACTTGAGCTAAATCAAACTTTTGAGTAAATGGACTTAATAGATGCCTGCAGAATATTTCACCCTACAAAGCCAGAGTATGCCTTCTTCTCAGCTGCTCATGGATCATTCTCCAAAATAGATCACATTCTAGTTCATAGAACAGATTTAAGTAAATGCAAAGGGATCAAAATTTTCCCTTGCATACTATCAGACCATAGTGCCCTGAAACTGGAGCTGAATAGCAAAAGAAATTCCAAGATCCTCACAAACATGTGGAAACTGAACAACACTCTGTTGACCAACCAATGGGCCACAAAAGAAATTAAAGAAGAAATTAAACAGTTTCTACAACTAAATGACAACCCCAGTACAACATATAGGAACTTATGGGACACAATGAAAGCAGTTATTCATAGCAATGAATGCCTACACTAGGAAAATAGAGCAAACTGAAATAATCTAATGATGAACCTCAGACAATTAGAGAAAGAGGAACAAGACAAACCCAGAGCTCAGACTAGGGAAATTATTTGGATCAGAGCAGAAATTAATGCAATAGAGACAAAGAGAATGACACAAAGAATCAATGAATCAAAGAGTTGGTTCTTTGAAAGGATAAATAAGATTGACAGACCCTTAGCCAACCTTCTCAAATGAAGGAAAAGGCTCAAATCCATGCTATAAAGAATGAAAATCGGGAAATCAGTACAGACCCAGAGGAAGTCCAAAGGATAATAAACACATACTTTGCAAATGTGTACTCCAAAAAGATGGAAAATCTAGAAGAAATGGATAGATTCCTAGACACATATGAATTTCCAAAGCTGAATGAAGAGGATATAAAAATGTTAAACAACCCGATATCAATCTGGGAAATTGAAAATGTAATAAAAAACCTACAAGCGAAGAAAAGCCCCAGTCCTGATGGCTTCACTACTGAATTCTATAGAACTTCTAAAGAAGAGTTAATGCCTGTACTCCTCAATCTTTTTAATGAAATTGAAAGGGAAGCAGTACTCCCCAGATCATTCCTTGAAGCAACCATCACCTTGATTCCAAAGGTAGGGAAAGATCCCACCAAAAAAGAAAACTACAGGCTAATCTCTCTAATGAACATTGATGCAAAAACCCTCAATAAAATACTAGCAAACAGAATACAGAGAGTTACCAAGAAAATCATACACCCTGATCAAGTTAGATTTATCCCAGGGTTGCAAGGCTGGTTCAACATACGTAAAGCAATCAATGTAATACACTATATTAACAGACTTAAGGACAAAAACCATATAATCATCTCAGTAGACGCAGAAAAGGCATTTGACAAAATCCAACACCCATTCATGATCAAAACCCTAGAGAGAATCGGAACAGATGGACTTCTTCTCAATCTGATACAAGCTATTTATGAGAAAGCAACAGCCAGCATCATACTTAATGGCAAAAACTGGAGCCTTTTATGCTAAGATCAGGAACGAGACAAGGGTGCCCACTGTCACCACTCTTATTCAGTATAGTACTGGAAACATTAGCCATAGCAATCAGGAAAGACAAAGATATAAAAGGAATAAAGATAGGAAAGGAAGAAGTTAAACTGTCATTATTTGCTAATGATATGATACTCAATCTAGAGGATCATAAAAACTCAACCAAAAGACTGCTAGACTTAATTACTAAATTTAGTAGGGTTGCTGGATACAAGGTCAACACTCATAAACCAACAGTCTTTGTCTACACAAACAACAGACTCACTGAAAGAGAAATTGGGGAGTCAATCCCTTTCACAATAGCACCCAGAAAAGTGAAATATCTAGGAATCAATCTAACAAAGGAGGTGAAAGTCGTCTACTCTGAAAACTATAGGACTCTGAAAAATGAGATAGAAAAGGATATCAGAAAGTGGAAAGACATCCCTTGTTCCTGGGTAGGAAGAACCAACATCATCAAAATGGCTATACTTCCACAAGTACTATACAGATTCAATGCAATTCCAATTGAAATCCCAACACTATACTTCATGGAGCTAGAGAAAGTAATCCAAAAATTCATCTGGAACCACAAGAGACCTAGAATAGCAAAAACAATTCTATGCAACCACAACATGGCAGGGGGTATTACAATCCCCAACTTAAAACTCTACTCTAAAGCCACTGTGATAAAAACTGTATGGCACTGGCAAAGTAACAGACCTGAGGACCAGTGGAAGAGATTAGAAGATCCAGACACAAGCCAAAATACACTAAGCCATCTTATCTTTGACAAACAAGGCAAACATCTCCAAAGTAGGAAAGACAGCCTCTTTAACAAATATTGCTGGAAAAACTGGGCTTTAACCTGCCAAAAACTAAAGCTAGATCTGTCTCTTTCACCATGCAGAAAACTAAATTCCCAGTGGATTCGTGACTTCAACATTAGAATTGAAACAATAAACCTGCTAGAAAACAGGTTAGGTAAAACTCTTGGGAGACGTTGGCTTAGGCAGAGACTTTATGAATAAAACCTTTATAGCACAAGAACTAGCAGAAAGAATCCACAAATGGGATCTCATCCTACTAAAAGGCTTCTGCACAGCAAAAGAAGTCACTGGCACTGCTAAAAGACAATCAACAACATGGGAAAAAGTCTTTACTAGCTGTTTGTCAGATAAAGTGCTATTATCTACAATATACAAGGAACTTAAATCAGTCTCCCCTAGTTTAAAGACCCAATTCAAAAATGGGCATCTGAAATGAACAGACACTTCTCAGAGGTAGAAGTCAAAGCAGCCAAGAAGCATATGAAGAAATGTTCAACGTTACTGGTCATTCAAGAGATGCAAATGAAAACAACACTGAGATTTCATCTCACTCCACAAAGAATGGCCGCTATTACAAAATCAACCAACAATAAATGCTGGCGTGGCTGTGGGGAGAAAGAAACCCTTCTCCACTGTTGGTGGGATTGCAGACTTGTGCAACCATTGTGGAGATTTGTGTGGAGATTTCTCAGAAAACTAGGACTAGGGGTCCCATTTGACCCTGCTATCCCCCTGCTAGGAATACACCCAAAGTAATTCAAAAACTCACAATGGAAAGACAGATGTACACCTGTATTCATAGCAGCTCAGCTCGTGATAGCCCAATCTTGGAAACAATGTAAATGCCCATCAACTGGAGACTGGATAAAGAAGATTTTTTTTTAAAAATGGAGTATTACTCTGCCATAAAGCATGACAAGATTGATTCATTTATGTGCAAATGGAGACACCTGGAGGACACATAAGTGAAATAAATAGAACACAGATATGCAAATACCAGATCTTTTCTTCGTTATAAGTACCTGTAGAGGTAAAGGAGCTCTAGAATGTATGATAGTTTCTGTAATATCCAAAAGGAATTTGGTATGGGAACGTAATGAGGGGAAGGATTAAATATGATTTTGAAAAAAATAAAAGAGTATGTATATAGGGGGTGGGTGGGCAGGGATGTGGGTAAAAATGAGAATTGACCTGTGTCACATATTGGTACAAATTCACCAATGTTTTGTTTGATTGTGAGCTCTGTATGTAATGTACCAATAAGGTTTACTGAATACACAGCTAGTAAAGATTTTTTTCCAATGTTGTTGGTTGTCTTCTAGCAGTGCCAGCGACTTCTTTGGCTGTGCAGAAGCTTTTCAGTAGAATGAGATACCTTTTGTTGATTCTTTCTGCTAGTTCTTGTGCTAGAGAGGTTTTATTCATAAAGTCTCTGCCTAAGCCAATGTCTCCAAGAGTTTTACCTAGCCTGTTTTCCAGCAGGCTTATTGTTTCTGTTTTAATGTTTAAGTCTCGTATCCACTGTGAGTTTAGTTAAAGGGCTATTATGGACAATATATAAAGAACTCAAACAGATCAGCCTCCCCAAGTTTAAAGACCCAATTCAAAAATGGGCAACTGAAATGAACAGACACTTCTCAGAGGCAGAAATCAAAGCAGCCAAGAAGCATATGAAGAAATGTTCAACATCACTGGTCATTCGAGAGATGCAAATGAAAACAACATTGAGATTCCACCTCACTCCACAAAGAATGGCTGCGATCACAAAGTCAACCAACGATAAATGCTGGCGTGGCTGTGGGGAGAAAGGAACCCTTCTACACTGTTGGTGGGATTGCAGACTTGTGCAACCATTGTGGAGATCTGTGTGGAGATTTCTCAGAAAA
>PVIC010055692.1:0-11158 GCA_004025085.1 Thryonomys swinderianus
GAACTACAAAGCGAGACCCTGTCTCAAAAAGCAAAAAAAAAAAAAAACAGTGGCTCTCAGAGTACTGTTGGACCAGCACCACCTGGGAAGTGGTCAGCAGCGCTAGTGTGTAGTTCTGTACCTGAACCAGAATCCGGGAAGTGAGCCAAGGATTTGGACTGAGTGAACAGCACTGTCATCCCAGTACTCGGGAGGCAGAGACAGGAGGATTGCTGAGTTCGAGCCTTGCCTGGGCTACTAGTGAGCTCAGAGCCAGCCTGAACTACAAAGCGAGACCCTGTCTCAAAAAACAAAACAAAAATTAAAAAAAAGAATGATGGGATTTGTGTTTTCAAAGCTGGGGGGCTGTTTGAGAGTCACTAAAAATCTCCACTCACTGTTTCACCTTTTAATCTGTTAACTCATACCTGTCCCAAAAGTTACCAGAAAAACAGGCAGTTACGAATAGCTGCCCAACTCCTTCCTTCCCCACTTTTTTGAGAGAGGGTTTTGCCAAATTGCTAAATTGCCCAAGGTATACCCCAGACTTGCAACCTTCCTGCCTCACTTTTCCACAATATTGGGATTGCAGCCATGTACTGTTTTGAAGACAAAATTTACCCTTTTTCCCCTCTTTTGAAAATACACAAAATTGAAGCTATGGTTTGGTGCATTGGCAAAATTATTCTAGACAATTTGTTCACTCTTAGAATGAAAATCCAGGATTTTCCAAGCTGCCTTCTTTAATAAGCAAGCTGTTATCACAGTTGTGTGTATTAATCATTTGCCTGCTTAGTAGAACAAGAGACAAGGAATGGGTTAGCATTGATTTTTGTTCCCTCTTGCTAAAAGCTGGAAAGGATTTTGAAACCACTAGAAAAGTTTGGTTTTGGATTCCTATTACTTTCTTTCTCCCTGTGACCTTATTTCTGCTAAATGTGAGTTCTGTTGTGTGATAGCACTTACCCTTTGATAGCACCAGGATTACATCCCCTTCCAGAAACTCTAGGTCTTCTGGTTGGGTAGCCTCATAATTGAAGAGCGCTCGCACTTGGCTCCCTTCCTTAAACTGAGATTCTTGTGTCTGGCTGTTAGTATCAGACTTTTCACTTTCCTTGGGTTCTTCTAGGAAGCCTTGGTCACCCTGAAATAATGAAAGTCTTGTTAATTTTGTCAGTTTCTTGGCCGGTGAATACTGAACCAGCAAAAGGAAATACCAAAATGCCAAGTATAAGCTCATAAAGACCAGTTTGTGGTCCATGGCTAGTGTAGACCTAATGTGCATTTTAAGGATACTAGATGGTTGGGTGAGTGAAATCAAAAGGTCTGAAGAGCCCCACACATAGTGTTAAAATATCTTATTGGAGGGTGAAACAGGCACTATTCTCAGGTGGAGAAGCAGCATGAGTCACAAGTGATGGCCCATGGTTCAACATGAGCCTCTTAGCACCAGTTCTAACCTACTTTCCCAGCACCACCACTAGGGCCCTTGTCAGAATTGCATGTTTTCTTGGATTTCTCAATCCAAGACCTACTAAACCAAAAGCCTCCTATGGTGGGGCCTACTTGACGTCCTCTCAGTATTTGTGTTTGCTAAAGCTTGAAAACCACTGCACAGTGCCATGCTACTTCAGGCCATGAAAAAACTTGTGTTTACTTGTGAAAACACTTCTTTACATATTTTCAGAATTAGGGTCTTAGGCCTCCTGCGTGCTTTTTTGTTGTTTTTTTTTAAACAGGGTCTCTCTTTGTAGTTCAGGCTGGTCCTGAGCTCACTCTGTAGCCCAGGCAAGCCTGGAACTCAGAGCAATCCTCCTGCTCCTGCCTCCAGAGTGCTGGGATTACAGGCGTGAGCCACCATGCTCAGCACTGTGGTATGTGGTGCTGATTGCTGGTGAGTGTATGTGGTTACTGGGGATCAAACTCAGGACTCTTGTGCTTGCAAGGCAGATGCTGGAAGTACTGAGCTAATTTCCCAGCCCCATGCTAATTTTTTTTGTTCCATAAACAGAAGGATACAATTTTTGGAGCTTTGCATGATAGGACTTAATAAATAGGATTTAATAAATCAACACTAGGAACCATTGTAGGCTAAAGTGCTGTGTGAAACTCCATTTTTTGTGTCGTGTTGGCCCCTGGTGCACCCTCTTTACTGAAAGGCAGTGCAGTGAAGTAGAAAGTGCCTGGTGGGGTCCATGGGTCTCAGGTTGTATTCCAGGTCCAGAGAGGAGTAGGGTAACCTCAGAACTCAGGTCCTCGCCTCCAGAGGCTGAGGGTAAACGAGATGGCACGGGATAATAACCGTTTATTGAACACTCACTCTGTAACAGTACCATTCTAAATACAGAGGTTTAAATCTGGTTAATGATGTGTTGCTGCTTATAGTAGATGTCTAATAGGTGTGGCCTTTCCTAGTTAGTGGGAACCTGACTGTCTCCAAAATAAAGTGTTGAGCAGTGGCCCCCAAGCCTGGATGATTTCCAAAAAGACTTAGAAATTTAGGGAACATTATATATACATGTATTTATATGTGTATATGCATTTATGTATATATGTACATATGCATGTGTGTGTACATATATATATATATATGCCACTGAATAGACCTCAAAAGAGAAAAAAAAAAATTTTTTTTGAGACAGGGTCTCACTTTGTAGTTCAGGCTGCCCCAGAGCTCACTATGGAGCCCAGGCAAGCCTGGAACTCAGCAATCCTCCTGCCTCTGCCTCCTGAGTGCTGGGATTACAGGCATGAGTCACTGCGCCCGGCACTATGGTATGTGGTATTGATTGCTGGTGGGCGTGAGTCACCACGCCCAGCATTGTTATATGTGGTTACCGGAATCAAACTCAGGACCTTGCGCTTGCAGGTAGGCGCCGGAACCACTGAGCTAAATCTCCAACCCAGGGAAAAATAATTTTTAAATAGTATTTTACATCAAATAGAGCAGAAGAATCCCCTTGAGGCTGATATCCAAGAAAATGGGTAAATTGCCATATCCACACAATGGAATACTACTTAGCAATCAGAAGAAATGGAACCCTGAAACCCAAAGACTACAATGTAATCCACGTGAGGTTATAGAAAAAGCAAGAGCGCGTGGCCAGAGCGGGAAACGCGGTTCTCAGGGAAGAAAGTGAGGGGGCTGACAGGCATGGGGATGGCCCCACCGGAGCGGGGGGACGGTCAGGGGCCTCCTGTGGCTGCCCCTGTTGCATCTCTCTGTGCTTCCGACTCCACTGCCCTTCCTGGGGTCACAGCGAGGTGGTGACACACAGATGGGCCCTGGGGCCGGGGCCTTGTCATTGCGGGCCGGGTGCCGGGCCTCTGCCCTCGGGGCAGGGACTATGTGAGGCACACACAGGGCTTGCATGGTGTCTAGCCGTGGGAAGTTCTCAGAAGATGCTCCGGGGCACGGAGGGGGCTGTTCCCGAGTCAGCACTGTCTTCCCTGCACGTATTTCTCCATAGAGATATCAGAAGGCGAAGCGTGCGAGTGAGCACAGCCTCAGTCTGGGACTGCATCCCAGCTGTTGCTTGACAGACGGCACAGCGCTGACCGACTCATGCTTGGCGGGCAGTGGAGGGGCATCAAGGCTCCCTGGGGGCCCTGGCGCTGCGGGGCCGACTGAACCATGGAAGCCTCTCCCACCTGTGGCGTGGGTGAAGGGACAGAGAAAAGGCGGAACGTGTCCCCAGTCCTAGGCTCAGTGCCTGGCACCATGAGGTGCCCGGCTCACGGTGACTCATCTGTCAGTGCAGGGCTCACCACACTCACCACTGTGTTCTCGCACCAGAGAGTCAGGCAGTAGTTTCTCACTTGGCCCCAGGCGTCCTGCATGCTTTCTTCTGAAAGGGGCACCAGCTTGTTGCTGTCTCGAGGCAGGTAACTGAGTGAGGAAAGGCCCGACTTAGAGGCGGTAAGCAGAGAAGACATCCTGTCTGTCTTCTGGGCCGGCACGACCTCTGTTGCTCACCTCAGCTTCGTGTGCTCTGGCAGGAGCTCCAGCTTTTCAGATACCATGTCCCGGATGTGGCTGTATGGGAGCCCAGGCTGGGTCTCCATGACCACCGTGTACTTGTAGTGCACCTTGAGTGTGTAGGGCATGGGGATCTTGAGCCGTATTTCCTGAGAGGCAGAAGTGAAGGAAGCTCCTATGTGAAGCTTTCCCAACATCTTGGATGACCGAGGCTGGTCCTGCTGGCATAGGTATATCCCATGCAGCAGGGGAGAAGCCAAGTAGTGGCCTTCCGAAACCCTCCAGTCCAGCACCCACTTGAATATATTACTGGGCAAGATAGGACAGACCAGCCGTGGGCCAGCGGGAGGTGTATCGATGAGGTGGGTGAGGGAACTGGTTGGGTCCTTCCAGTGGGGCACTAATCCCCTCCCAGCCGCCCATGCTAGCTGCCCCACACTCTTCATCATCTCCCTCTTGAAAAAGTAAAGGGAAGGTTTACCTTGGGTTCTTCTTTTTGTGTCTGACCTACATGGAAAAAGTAGGGAGTAAAAGAAAAGGACGTGATGAATGAACAGTCTCAGACGGAACCTCCTAGGGACCCAGCTTCTTAGCCTTTAATCTCTGGGGTGATTATAACCTTAGTAAAATGCAGGATGCATTTCACTCTGGGGAAATAGGAAGGTCATGAAAACATGAATGGAGCCAATCTCTGCTTCTAGTGACCCAGTAGATAATTACTGAGAGTCTAGCAGTACCTCCACGCCAGGGTGTTAGCCTGGCCCCCAGGACAGTTAAACCTGTATAATCCAAAGCAGCAAAAAGCAGGGAGTGCAAGAAAGCTACAGGTCACCAGAAGAAATAATAGAACCACTTATTTTTTACCTTGTCTTCTACTTTATGTCTTTTCATTTCTAATGCATATAATTTATTAATATCATGCATATGCCATGTGACAGAAGCATAAATATATTTACTATAAGGCTCATGATTAGAATAACCTTGGAATTTTTTGTTATACATACAAATTCTCAAGCCCCATCCTTCCCTCTACAGAAAAAAGTCAGAATCAAAAGCCTAGGAATCTGTATTCCTAGCCTTCCTTGAGTGATAGCTGACCTTTGACGAGCCCTTAGAAAAAATAAGAGTAAAAAGCTACCAAGGATATGGAGGGGAGCGCATATGAATGTACAGTTTACAATATTAGTGCTGAATGTCCTAGATGTGACAGCTGTATCATGGCTACACAAAAGACTCTTCCTAGGATAGGTGCGAGCAAGGGTGGATTGTTACGTGTTTACAGCTTCACTTTCAAATGGCTCAAGGTTAAAGTTACATGAGGAATACCAAGGCATGTACATGGTACAAGATATAAATAGTGAATTTGAATGAAAGTCATTCCGCTGTTTACCATATAGTACATCACTTTCACCTTTTCTATAGGTTTGCAGTTCTTGAAAATAATAATATAGGGCCAAGGACTTAGCTCAGTGGCACCACTACCGGCCTTATAAGTGCAAGGTCTTGAGTTCAGTCCTCGTTACTGCAATAATAATAATAAAAGTGCAAGGGAGGAGCATGCTGAGTGATTCTGATGATCAGGCAGTCAAGTATTTCTCCAGGCATCTGCTTAACTTGCACCAGTGACAGAAAAGCCCTTCTCCAGATAGCTCTGCCCACATCAAGCAAGATCCTGACAGGGAGCAAAGCCTCCCTTCTGCATCTCCCATTGATTCTTGTCCACTTGACACCCTTCCGGGACCCTGCCAAGTGGTGTCTTTTCCAGACACAGTCCTCAGATGTTTGAAAGGAGTCATTCCACACCCCTCAAGTAAAAACATGCAATTATGGCCATTTTCTTCGGGAACATGGGCTTCACATTTAACGAATAAAGGCCATGGTGGGTGCTTGGGGGGGGGGCTCGCTGTCTCTCAGAAACCATACCCATCCGTGCCCCATGAGGGTTTGGGAGCAGGCAGGGAGAAAGAACTTCAGATTCGTGTCTGGGATGGGTAAGTGTTATATAGAAAGCGGGGCTTCGGGGTTGTGCGGTAACTGAGGGGCATGTTGAGAAAGAAACAAGAACTTCCGGGAAAGCTGGGCGAACCCCTGCCACAAAGCGGCCTAGAGTACTCGCGTAACCAGGTGGACTGCAGACGTTGCTCCAGGACCACGGACCTGGTGACAGCTGGGGTCTCCCCGGGGCACTGGAGCTGGGAGGAGGGGGGATGTCAGACTCCAGGGAAGTTTCCTCCTACAAGTGACAGGCGGAGGAGAGTCAGAGCCTTTATTCAGACAAAGTTCTTGGGCAGGGCCCAGGGGCCCTAAGGACCCCTCACAGCCAGGTGCAAATGACTTTCTAAAAGTTAGGGTGGTCTTGACATGTGAGGAAGTCTAAGGGAAATGTTGATTTAAAAAGAAGGAAATTTTACCTGATGAAAACACAAGTCAATAGAAGTAAATAATAAAGATCTTAACAATCCCCTACTAGGCCCATGCCATCTCAACGTCCTTGGAAATGCACTGGGGACAGGATAGGACTCTACACTCTTGTCTCCACTGGAGAGGACACTGTGAAGAAAAATTCTGCTCATCTGCAAGTGTTTGCAACTTCAAAGCACCCGAAGGTGCTGATCCCATAACCTGGGCAGATAGGCTGTTGCCATCCAAGCACTTACGAGGCTGCTCAGAACCAACAGAAAATGTTCTCTAGGCCTGGCACAAGGGTTGGCTCTGAGGCGATGGAGTAGGCCATGACAGCTTCAGAATCAATGGCCAGCAAGGCCCATCCTGATTCAACACTAAGACAGATGTTTTTAATGGTATTACACCAACACATTGGCTGTTCTTTCTGGTGAAGAGTTCACGTGCAGGAAGACCTAACCCTCATAACACCGGTAGGCTTTTGTTCCCAAGCCCCCCGGGGCAGGTGGGGTCAGAGCAAGGCGGGCCCCATGGATCCTCCACTCAGCCCATCTGGGCCTTCTTCCCCCTTGTCCCAGGTTCCCCTCTAGGAAGCTGGTGCCGACTCAGATGGCCCAGGACCAACAAGTCTTTCTTCAGTGACAGTGACAGAACCTCTTTGACACTACTTTTCTCCTCTCCTAAAACAGATTGCCAAATCGGGGAGGAAACGGGTCAGGCACTTTCTTTACCTGGGGCTGCTGCTGAGGATGAATCCGTAGCTCAACTGGTTCAAGGTAGTTGCAGGGAACAAGCCCTTTCTGCAGTGCAACGACAGGGAATCAGAAAGGGGCAACAGGACCGTCAGTACTCCTACGATGTGACAGCCCAGAGCTGTGGGGGAGGGCTAGGGACAGAGCGAGGAACTCGGCTGGCTGTAAGTATGGTAGCAGGTACTGCTTCACAGATTAGGACCTCCAAATACCTACCTGCCCGTTGAACATGACAGTGGCCCAGTTGTCATTGCCTTTCTTCAAGACAAAGACGATGTTCCCTGGCATGACCTGAAGCTCCTCTGGTGTCTCAGGGACAAACCCAAACAGCACTCGGTGAGCCTCCCCTTCCAGAGCCCTGCAGGAGGGGAGACAAGACCCAGCCCGCTGTTTGGCTTGGACCATATCCTCTCTTGGGAGCTGTGGGACAAGCACAAGGAGACAGAGTGGCTCTAGCTTCCCTCCAGCTTCACCTCTAGCTGCCCATGTGACCTGCCAGCTTCCTGAAGGGGCCTGGCAAGAAATTGCCCGTGAGGACGCTCCACAAACACAGAAGACTTTATCCCCTGCTCTCCACAGGGTTAGGCTCCAAGACCGCCACAAGATGCCGAAACCACACAGTGTCCTGAACCTTCCATACACTATTTCTTCCTATACCTCCATACACAAATACAATGCTTTTCCCACCCGAATCAAACACTACCACCCAGTGTGGCTGTAACTTTTACAGTTGTGGGACAGCAAAACCAGCAAGAATTTCTTTTGTCTTCGAATTTTCACATGCAGAAAATTCTTTCTCAGGCCAAGGATTTAGCTTAGTGGCATCACACCTGCCTCACAAGTGTAAGGGCCTGAGTTCGATCCCCCTTACCAGAAAAAATAATAATAAAGAAAATTCTTACTGCAAGTCTTGGCAACCTTAGCATATGATTTTTTCCTTCCTTATTACATTGAGAGCTTTTATCTTTGCACTTAAAGGAAGTTCTTTACAGCTCTTCTTTAGCAAAACTCTTAGTTTTGAGAGCCGAAATTAAATAGGATTACTTGAACAGAAACGCCATGGTGCCACAATAGACTATCTTGATTGGCAGACAGAGAAAACTGTGTCTAATGGGCAGGTGAGACATAGAGCCTCCAGCGCTAGACACATGAATGATTCATGTGGCTGGTGGAAGGGAACAGGAAGTGTGAGATTTCATCATGCTACTCCAAACCACACAATGGAAATTTATGCTTTATTTCTGGAATTTTCCATTTAATGTTTTTGGATTGTGGTAGACTACAAGTAACTGAAACCCCAGAAACCAAAATTGCAGATAAAGATATACTATGGGGCAGAGATTTTTTAAAAACCAGCAAAGCAATCCGAGATAATGAAGCTAACTGACTCAACCCTCCACTCCCTTCCAGGGTAGAAGTTCCTAGCTGGGTCCCACACGTGGCTGAGTGGGTCAGTCAGGGGAGCCTGGCACAGGTGGACGCTGAGAAAGACAATGAGGAAGAGGTGAGGAAGTCACCTAGGCCAATCCTGGGCCAGGGGACGGACGGAGACAAGAGCAAGAGGCCAGCTACGAGCAGTACAAGGGTTGTATACATGGGCAGCCTCGCTCTGTGCCCAGCAGCCACTTCCCCTTACTGATTCCTCAAGATGCACCTCACTCCTCACACTCCAGGGCTGCCTCTTTGCCCCAGGGTGGTGGGGTGTGTGAGGAGGCTGGTTTCAAGGCTGGCCTGTGTGGTTTGCACGGTCCCTCTGCTCATGCTGTACTCAGCCCTTTCTTCTTCCTTAAACATCCTGTTTACTAAGGGAACACAGACTCCTCCAGGCCCAGAGAGTATAGAAATGAGCTCACCCAGCCCCCTCACTTTTGTAGCTACTTTTCACTTTTTCTAATCTCTTTTATTGGTAGAGGAGTAAGGTAGGCTTCCTTTGTTACAGGAGGGAATTCTTAAGAAAACTGGAGGTTGTGGCACTCTGCTTTTCATCTTACAGAAGAATGACTTCCTTTTCTTGAGTCTTCCTCTTACTGCTGCAGAAAGTGTGTGCCAATAGAGTGAGAAACACCCACACAGGAAAGGGGACACCACTGTAGTTTCCTGTCCAGAGAGCACCAGCCTCTGCCTCAGTCCTGAGGGGTCCTGATGCCGCACGACGAAGCTAACCTCTGACCTTGGACCTTGTCCCACGTGAACTGCTGTGCTTCAACCAGCCCTCTCTACCTGGGTTACTGCGCCCACTGATGTGAGAATCCTGGGAGACCCTGTAGCTATAGCCATGCCCAGTGGTCAACTCCACGAGAGCCAAGACTCCCGTCCCTGCTGCACATCCACAGATCTAGACTTGACCCAGCTTCATCCTCTTCTGCCTCTTATTGCCATCAGCTTCATCTTGGAGCAGATACTCTGCAGGTGGATCTGAATCTATCTTACCTGAAGATCTCTGGGGTTTTGGGTCTAGGGGGCGGCTCAGCTGCCTATGGAACATTCAGGAGAAACAAAGGGAGGACAATGGGAAAGAAATGGGAGAGAGAGAACAGACTGTTAATGGTAATGTGAGCATTCTTCCCCTCCAGAAAACCAAAGGCTGTGTTTCCAGCTGATGGGAACTGTGCCACGGGAAAAGGCACAGCCCATCCTGACTAAACCCTGGAAAATAACACCTCTCCCCAACTCCCAGCAGCGATTTCACCAGCACAGTACTTCCGCTTAGCCCGAGCTGGCTCCTGGAGGAGGTCAGCTGTCACCTAGCAGTGAGAAACACTCGGGGAATGAGTGCTTCTGACCTTGAGCTCTGTCCCTTTCCCAGGACAGACTCCAAAACTCAGTTCTATAATTATTGTTTGGAGTGTCATGTGACACTTCTGGGTCTTTAAAATCAACTCAGGATTCACTGCTCAGGCAAGAATCTTCTTCCAGTGTATTTTCCCTGTTCCTACACTGTGTATCTTGGGGCCCACTGTGTTATCTTGGCATTCCTTCTCCTCTTGTGGTCTTTTGGGTTTTCTTCAATTTCATGTGAAAAATCAGGTACAGCAATCTGGATACTGGCCCTCTGTTATCCTTTTTTGCTCCCTCCATACCCTAGGGCCCCAGCCTTGGCCACACCCTGGTCCAGCAGCGATCATCCTGGCCCAGTGAGGTAGTCAGTGCTACCCTAGGCCGGGTCAGAACACCCTCTTCTGCTGTGCCAGCCAATGCTCTTGCCTATCATGGCTCCATTGCAATAGAGCTCCTATTTACCCTCCCTGCTCTGGTCACAAGGAAGCTCTGTCTTCATTTCTAGATTTATTACCATTCTGCTCATGCAGGACCATCTCTCCAAACCCATTTAGGGCTGAAAAATGAGACCCTCTGGCATTTTGCCTGCATTGCCAGGAATATCACCTGCAGGACCGGAGGGTTAGCTCAGTGATTCCGGTGCCTGCCTTGCAAGCACAAGGTCCTGAGTTCGATCCCCAGTAACCACATACAATGCTGGGTGTGGAGACTCACACCCACCAGCAATCAATACCACATACTACAGTGTCGGGCATGGTGGCTCACGCCTGTAATCCCAGCACTTGGGAGGCAGAGACAGGAGGATTGCTGAGTTCGAGCCTTGCCTGGACTACATAGTGAGCTCAGAGCCAGCCTGAACTACAAACCAAGACCCTGTCTCAAAAAGAAAAAAAAAAAAAAAAAAAAAGAATATCACCGGCATGGAGGCAAATGAATGGGGCTGGGAAAGCCCACACTCGCGAGCCTCAGGCTCGTTACAAAGCCTTTCATAAACCGGCCTTGGAAGCCTGGGGTTACAACCCAGCACTTTGGGAAGTCGAGGCAGGAGACTCACAAGTTTTAGCCCAGCCTGCTCAATTTAGGGAACTGTAAGACTCTGCCTCAAAAAGGGGAGCTGACGCCGAGCATGGTGGCTCACGCCTGTAATCGCAGCACTCGGGAGGCAGAGGCAGGAGGATTGCCGAGTTCAAGGCTTACCTGGGCTACATAGTGAGCTGAGGGCCAGCCTGAACTACAAAGCGAGACCCTGTCTCAAAAAAAAAAAAAA
>PVIC010055693.1:0-11160 GCA_004025085.1 Thryonomys swinderianus
GCCTGTTCCTATGGTCCTAGCTACTCAGGATTTAATGGCTTTAATGGGAGGTAAATTTATGAGCAGCCTGTTCCTATGGTCTTAGCTACTCAGGAGGCTGAGGTGGGAGGAGCTCTGGGAGTCAAGATGAGCCCGGGCAGCACAGCACAAAGAAGGAAGGGAAGAAATGGTGGACAGGAGGAAGAGAGAGGGACAGGGAGGGAGGGACTCTCCACACAGTTTACCCAAGAAATTCTGACCCAGGCGTCCTTGTGAGGCTGCTGCCAGCTGAAGCTGCAGCCCAGCTAAAGGCCAGACTGGGGCTGGAGGTCCCACTTAAAGTGGATCATTCCCTTTGCTAAGATTTGGAGTCTGTCACCAGTCGAGGGACGCACAGTTCCTTTCCATAGGGGCCTCTGCACGTGCACTGCTGTAGCGACCTCGTGACTGCCTTCTCCCAGAGCAAGCGACCCACACAGGCCAAGGCGGAAGCTGCAGTGTCACACTGACATTTGCACACTATCCCATGGGTCACCGGGTTAACCCTTATTGGTGTGGGAAGGGACAACCCTCAGATCTAACTTGCAGGCCATCACCTGTGACTGTACAAAATCTTCAGAATACTTCAGGTTGCTTTAATGCTCTATACTAGTTAGATTATATTTTAATCCAAATAGAGTTAATAGAGTAGACATTTAATAGAGAATACTAGGTAATAGGTATTAGACATCTGGTTTTATTTTACTTCATTCTCAGAACAACATGGTAAAATAGGTGCTTTTTTTTTTTTAAGTGTACTATGCACTCCAGCCCTGATTTTAGCTCAGGTTGGCCTTGAATTCATAATCCACCTGCCTCGGCTCCTAAGTGCTGGGATTACAGATATGCAGCACAGTGGTATTCTTTAGGGTACAGCCTGAAGTAAGTGCTTTTTCCACAACTGAGGAAACTGAGGGCCAAGGACGTTAAATCACTTGTCTGAGTGTTAACCAAGGAACTCAGAGAGCTGGAATCTCAACCCAAGGTAGTCTGGTTCTAGAGCCTGCTCCCACCCAGTGGAAAACTCTGCTGAAAGTCTTCGTTTCATATAGATAGTACAGTGAGGGCGATAGCTCCGCTCCCCTCTCCTGCCCCCCTGAACTGAGTGGTGCGCCAGGGCCAGCCAGACTCTTGTCCTCAGGCTTACTACACAGAAACAGAGATAAGAGATCCAAAGACCCTGAGCCTGCCCTGGAAAACTCCAAGCTCCCCACCAGAACACTGCACACCAGACCTGGCAGCAAGATCTGAAATAAGCTTTCTTCATCTGCAGTTCACTGAAGTTCACAGATGTGGACTGTAAATTCATACATCCAATTGTAAGAGTGAAATATGGGCTGGGATGTAGCTCAGTGATACCACACTGCCTGGCAAGTGAGAGGTCCTGAGTTCAATCCCTGATACCAAAAAAAGTGAATTATGGGAAAAACATGCCTAATAGATGCACTTGACATAACTCAGAACCCTGCCAATTGTGTTGTCAGTCATGCCCTGGCTGACCCCCAATGGGAGGCGCCCAGAATCGGTGCAACATTTTAACCTCTACACCTTATGTCCTCAGCCCTTGTTCCTTTTTGCTTTGGAGGCAGAAGCCTGCTCACTCTCAGCACACTATCACTTTTTTTTTTTTTTGAGACAGGATCTTGCTACATAGTTCAGGATGGCCTGGAGCTCACAGCAATCCTCTTGCCTCAGCCTCCAGAGTTCTGGGATTACAAGCATGCACCATCACCCCTGGCTCACTTTAATAAACTTTGCTGCTCTTTCTTTACCATCACAACTCATTCAATTCTTTGTTCTCCATACACAAGAATCTAGGAACCAGTCCTGAGGCCCATGAGCTAAGAAGGGTTATAAAAGGCACCGTGATGCTTGTCTGGGTCCCTCTCTCTCACTTTTGCATCACTTTCATGCCATGAGCAACTCTAAGGAAAGGTCTCTTTTTTTCTGTTTTTTTGTTTTTTTTTTTTTGAGACAGGCTCTCACTTTGTAGTTCAGGCTGGCCCTGAGCTCACTATGTAGCCCAGGCAAGCCTTGAACTCACAGCAATCCTTCTGACTCTGCCTCCTGAGTGCTGAGATTACAAGCATGAGCCACCATGTCAGGCACTGTGGTATGTGGTATTGAACTCGAGACCTTGCACTTATGAGGCAGATACCAGAACCACTAGGCTAAAACCTTAGCCCTCAGGGAAAGATCTTTAGGTACATGTTATGGTTTATGTCTAGATGTTCCTTCAAAACCTCATGTGCTCATAGGTGGGGCTTTGGGGAGTAATGGAGATAATGGGTGTGGCTATTAGATGAGTTGCTGACTGGTTTAACATAGTTTTGGGTGTTGGTGATGGATTTACTAGAGACAGAAGCTACACCTTGTATGCACCAACCAGTAGGCTTGTGTTCTGAATGGAATAAAAAAGGAAAGAAGAAAGTCCCACTGCTTCCTGCCTGCCCTGTCATGGACTGTTGCTCCTCTGCCATGCCCTCCTCCATGCCACCTGCATTGGAGCAGACTATGGGATGAAACCTCTACAAACTGTCAGCTAAAACAAACTTTTCCTCTTTTAACTTGAGTGTTGAATATTGTGTCCCAGCCATGAAAAAGCAATCAAAACAGTGCAGAACTAAGGCCTCAGCAGAGTGAGCTTGCAGTTGGATCTTCCCAGTCAAACTTTCAAATGACTGTGGCCTTTCCCAGCATCATGGCTGCAACCTTGGCAAAAATCCTAAGCCACAACCCCACAAGCCCACAACCACACAGCCTGGATTCCTGTCCCTCAAAAACGCTAAGATATTAAGTGCCTTTTTAAGTCACTATGCTGCAGGGTAATTTGTTAACATAGCAGTAGATAATACTGTAACTGTCCATACTTTCATACACTTGATTTTAAAGGCTGTTCAGCTAAACACAGCACCCATTAATATTTCATCACAGAGTATCAGAAAAGGGTTAGAATGTCGTTAGATCTTCTCAGCTCTGTCCTTTAATATTAAAAGTGTGTAACCACAATAGTTTCAGGATAGAGAAACTCACAGACCATTTCCTGGCATTGCCTTACTATTTAAGAAACCAAAGCATTGTTCTTTGCATTCCTTTTTGTCTTGGACTTTCCCCTAGTATATGTGCAGGATCCATGTGTGTATCAGCTGATCTAGGGACCCTTACCAAGATAGCCAATAAAACACAGACCTTTCCCTTAGCTTAATCCCTCACTCCTGGCAGCCTTATTTCTATTCTAGATTTAAAGCCAGCTGACTTTTTCATTCTACTGCACATTTTCACTCCCTGGGGCCAAGGTCCAAGCTCTGCTCCCTGCCCCAGGCTTGAAAGCTGCTGCTCCCCTGTCAGTGCCAAAATCTCTACTTCACACCCCTAATGTGCTGGTGTCCTTGTCCTGCTGATAAATCTTTCTGCCTCAGTCTGCCTTAAATCTGCCTAGCCTTTGGTCCTGAAAGCTGGAAGGCCTTTAAAGGTCCCAAGGCCACCCTTGTCACCCTTCCACACAAAACCAGGTGGGCATCCTCTCTGAGTCAGGGGAGTCTCTAAGTGGCCTCCAAAGGACCTTGCCATTTTCTTCTGTCCATCAGTCCCTCCACTGGAAGATCCTAGTGCTAGGCCTTGGTCCCTCCCAGCCCGGAGGATGGTCCCTTTGGCCCTGGCCCTCAGGATATGCATGAGTCTGGTCACCGTGATGGAAAGGCACTCTGGGAGCACTGAATGCAGGTCTGTTTGTTGTTTCCCACCCGCCTGGACCCTCACTCTTCCACTATGGGTGAATCCGAGTTGACTCTCCACTTCTATGAAGAAGTGAGTTCCAGAAGCCAATAGCAGTAGTTAGAGCATTCTATTACTAAGGTGACAACATTCTAGAAACATTGTTTCTAGGGCGTTACTATAGAACAGTGTGTTCCAAAAACATACACTCTGTGGCTGTGCGCATTGGTTGGGTGGACAGTTCCCAAGGAGACAAGTACCCAAATACTGGGTTCCCAGAGGAGGTTACGGGATACAAAGTGGAGGTTTTTAACAAAGTGGCTGTTTTTCTTTTTGAGACAGGGTCTCGCTTTGTAGTTCAGCCTGGCCCTGAGCTCACTATGGA
Source organism: Thryonomys swinderianus (assembly GCA_004025085.1). Taxonomy (NCBI): domain Eukaryota; kingdom Metazoa; phylum Chordata; class Mammalia; order Rodentia; family Thryonomyidae; genus Thryonomys; species Thryonomys swinderianus. Next base: position 4,118 of record PVIC010055693.1, read on the forward strand.
GCCCAGGCAAGCCTTGAACTCAGCAATCCTCCTGTCTCTGCCTCCCGAGTGCTGGGATTACAGGCGTGAGCCACCACACCCGTCAGTCCTATCCTACTTCCCAAATTCTCCTTCTTCACAAGCAACCTAGACTTGACTTTAATTCTGTTCTTGGACCTGAATTCAATCCTGCTGACTGTGTGCCTCCAGCCTTCAACCTCAGCCCTTCTTCACCTCCACCATCAGAAGCCTCCCCGTGCCTCCCGGCCCTTTCCACCTCCTTTTCCTCTGCCCAGTACACTCCGTCACGCCCATCAACTCTTCTAAACCAGAACCTCAGCCCACCTCTGTCCTTCCCTTCTGGGAGGAAGCAGAGGGCATTACCCACATTCATATTCACTTCCCTTTTTTGAATTTCCCCAAATTAAAAACACGTGACCACCCTCAAGCCCAGTTCACCCTGCAGTCTCTCCCCGAGTAGATAATCCCTTTCAGTTTCTCTCCCCCTCTGCCTGCCAATGCCCTTTCTGCCTTCTAACACACTGGGGGCACTTTATGCTGTTAGAATGAAAGAACTGTCACAAGAAATCTCTATTGTGATTCAACCATGATACCAACTATGGAGACAGCTGTATTGTGTCTTTCTTCTGTGTGTTTGCCTGTTAATCTATGGCTATAATAATCAACCTTGGACATGGAGAACTCCTGGACAACATTCCCTCTATGGCTGCAAAAGTAGTTGCCACTAATTTACCTTAGTTTTCTCCATGATAGGTGGCTTCTCTTTTTTCTTAGGGTCTCCAACTTCTGAGATTAGGGTAAATACAATTTAAAACAGATCTGTGTAAGGTCACAATAGCCCAGCCAGGCATATTGGCACATGCCTGTAATCCTAGCACTCAGGAGACTGAGGCAGGAGGATCGCCACAAGTTCAAGGCCTGTCTGAACTATATAGGGACACATTTTCTTTTCTTTTCTTTTTTAGTTTTTTTGAGACAGAGTCTCACTTTGTAGTTATGCTGACTCTGACCTCACTGTGTAGCCCAGGCAAGCCTCGAACTCACAGCAATCTGCCTGCTTCTGCCTCCCAAGCTCTGGAATTACAAATGTGAGCTACCATCCTCAGTGTAATACACTTTCTTTAAAAAACTAAAAAAATTAAAAAATTTTAAAAAAAACCACAGTGGCCATGGCATGCCCCACTCCTGCAAGGACAGCAAGAACACAGACTCAAACCCAGACTCCAAGCCCATACCAAGTAAATATGGGAAAGATCTGAAGTAAAACAAAATATCAATACCAAGGATAAGCATCAGTAAAAAGAGTTTTTTCCAAAAGTGTGCTGGGGAACGGGGGAATCTAAACCATCAGGCTGAATTGAAGCCAAAATCTAAACCCAAGCTGGCATAGGGAGTAAGTCAAACTACAAGGCCTAAAGTCAGGTAAAAAGGGACCCTCGGATCATACACAACCTACTTTGGGTCACAAAGACAGACTCCTCTTTTGCAATGCCAAAAGCACAAACAGGCTTTCTGAGTAGCCATAAAGAGATAATGAGGACCTGTTAAAACAAAAGGCACAATAACTGCTTGGTAACAACATCTTTTACTAATCTGAGGTCTTGTACTAGCCTCCAATCTCCATTAGGCTTTTGAACTCCCAGGATCGGAGTATTACATGGGCTACTGCAGACCTTAAGCAAGCCTTGTTTTATTAGATTGTCAATTATAGGTGATAATCCTTTCTTTACCTCAGGTTTTAGAGGGTATTGTCTCTGGTGAGGAAAAATAGTAGAATCTCTGAGATGTATCTGTACTGGAGCAGCTTTAATTGCTCTGTCTACCTTACCCTCAGTCGCCCATACCTCAGGGTTTATTTCTGTCTCTACAAGTGGAAGACAATGTACTTGTCCTGGATGCATATATATATAAAATGGTATTTAAACAGGATAAAATATCTCACACAAGAAGGGGAACTGGGCTTTCAGACATAATCAAAAAGCAATGAGTGAAGAAAAAAAATCCCAATTACAGCCTAGGGGTTGGGAGAAATAGCGAATTACCTCTTTGCCTGTGACTCCTTTCACTGAAGTATGACGGCTGGAAGGGAGGCCAGGACAGAAGGACCGAGAGAGAGGCTCCAGTGTCCAGCAGCAGGCTTACTTCTTTTCCCTGTATGGTTATAATTCCCGGGGCTCCTCCGTGGAGATGACAGTCCGGCAAGAGGGAGAATGTAGCGAGTGCCCCGGGCCCCTTCAGTCCAGCTGGACCAGTTGATGAGAGGGGTCTGAGCCTTGGGGCCTTCGCCTCAAGGGGAAGTCTGCTCTCCAGTGGTCACCTTTGCAGTCAGGGCACAGTCCAGGGGGCCTCCTGTTGCAGTCCTTCCTGAGGTGGCCTAGTTCTTTGCGGTAGCAGGCAAGCTGAGTTGTTGAATTCTTCTTGGAACCCCGAGAGTTAGACCCAGAGTCTATTTCTCTGAGGGCTGCGGCACATGCTGAAGCCTTGTCTCGATCTCTTTGTCTCCTGTCCTTGGCTCCTTCCTGCTCCCTATTATAAAAGGTTGAGGAGGCAATTTTCATTAAAGTCTCAAGTGAACTATCTGGGCCAGAAGCCATTTTGTGTAACTTTCTTCTAATATCTGGGGCTGACTGAGTAATAAACTTATCTTTAAGAATAATTTGTCCCTCTGGGCTGGAGAGTTAGCTCAGTGGTACCAGTGCCTGCCTTGCAAGTGCAAGGTCCTGAGTTTGATCCCCGGTAACCACATATGATGCTGGGCGTGGAGACACTCCCACCAACAATCAACACTGCATACCACAATGCCGGATGTGGTGGCTCACGCCTGTAATCCCAGCACTCGGGAGGCAGAGACAGGAGGATTGCTGAGTTCGCAGCAGCTTGCCTGGGCACCATAGTGAGCTCAGGGCCAGCCTGAACTACAAAGCAAGACCCTGTCTCAAAAGGAAAAAAAAAAAAAGAACAATTTGTCCCTCTATTGAGTCAGGAGCTAGTGATGTATATCTTATCAGGGCCTCTTGTAAACGATCTAGGAAAACTGAGGGGTGCTCTTTTTCTTCCTGTTGGATAGTTGATAACTTAAAATAATTGACTGGCTTATTTTTGCTCCTTCTTAAGCCTTCAGTAATGTAGTACAATAGGTTCTTCCCATACCAGTCTCCTACCTGATCGTCAGGCCAATGAGGGTCCTGTGTAGGGACAGCTTGTGCTCCAGTAGGGATTTCTAGTTTTCCTGGCCGCCTTTCAGCAGGTGACTTATAATGTATTATGTGATATTTATCTCCAACCTTAATGGCAGCCTATGTTGCAGCTTGTATCTCACCAGAAGTAAGTGTCTGATTCAGAATTAGCATCACATCTTTCCAGCCTAATTCAAAAATTTGAGCAAGTCATCTAAAATTTTCAATGTACCTGTCTGGATCTTCTGAGAACTTTCCTAAGTCTTGCTCAGTTTGTTTCAGGTCACAAAGAGAAAAAGGTACGTGGACACGACCACATCCAAAAACATTGTCTACTTCTTGTAAGGGGTATTGTCCTAGAGAAGCTTGAGATAAGGATGGATACAGCCCAGTGGAGGGTTGTATTATGGCTGGCTTACTCGCAAGCCCTGAAGGATAAGGAGGAGGGGTCTCAGGCTCCACAGGACAAGTAGAAACAACTTTTATCTCATTAGGTAGAGATTCAGTAGTTGTCATTTTAGAAATTTCTACCTCGGTAGATGGTATCTTAACTAGAGTATCCTTAGAAACTTTGCCCTCAGATTCTAAAAGATGAGGGTGGGAAGCCTCACTGATAGGGGCTAGAACTGTTTGGCTTTCCTGAGGCTCACATTTACATTTTGAACACAAATAGGAGTTATTTCTTAATGCAAAGAAGATCTCAACATATGGTATTTCTGTCCATTTTCCCTTTTCTTGACAGTATAATCTTAGAGTTCTATCTTGCTGGTAGAGAAAAGGGGTCCAACCACGTAACTCAACTTGTAACGGAGGCTTAATGAAAGGGTTTTGCCAACATCGTTCAGAGCGCTCTGAGGCAAAGCACATCTGGTGATCACTGGCAAGTTCTCCCTTTCACCTCACTGAGGAGTTTTTAGGTATGGACAAGGCGTGGAGATTCTCTCTTGATTACCCAGACGGGCGGTCGGGAGCCAGTTTCTTCTGGGGAACCTTCGGAACCCACCAAAGAGTCGCCTTGGCCAGGGTTCCTCAGTTGTTGCCCCAGTTTCCACTGATTCCACGCAATCAGAGATCTGTCTCTGAAAGGAATCCAATTGCTTATCTGGTCAACATTCCACCCGCAACTGCAAGTGGGGATTCACCAGAGGGCAACTGGAGAAACCTGTCCTCTGCTTTAAGAGTGGCAGCCGCCCTAGTGGTGTTTACTGGCTGGCAGAGTAACCACTGTTTGATTAAAATTCTATAAGGGATAGAAAAAAGCCTGAAGAGATCTACTTTACAGCATTTTAAGCAACAACCCAGTAGAGACGCAACATATACAGTGCAAGATTAAAACACAGTTCTAACAAAACACAATGTACTATAGGAGATCAGCAGTTTGCAAATATTTAAAGCATACAACTTAGAATTTAGACCGTTTTTGAAGCAAATACTAAAAACAAGGACCAGAATCTATAGAATAAAGTTAAACCTTATGAAGCAAAGTTACAATTTGCAGAGAAAAACCAAACTTTTAGAGTTTCTGAAGGAAAGAAAACTCTTACCTTGATCTCGGGGGGACCTCCAATATGACACAGGAGAGTTAAGGCCTAACTCCTCACCTGAAACACGAGTTCGTGTTCTCTAAAAATCGAAGAATGAATTTTAGGAACAACGGAGGTTTGAGTAGGAAAATTTTATTGAGAGAGAAAGCTTCTGCCTTAAGAGAGACAGAACAGGGGTCCGGAAAGTGGGTAACCCCAACAACATCTTAACTGAGTGAACTTAGGTTGAATTCTGTGGTGGAAGTTAACACTTTGGTCGGGACTTGCTTAAAACGTTCCTTATAAGCAGCTTTGGAATGATTCTTGAAGTTCAGGGTGAACATGCCCTTTTGTTGGATTCATCCAAGGTCATCTGAAGTCTTAAAGCAAGGTCAGCTCTAGCTAGAAAGTAACATCTTTCTCTTCTTTCTACTTTCTGCTGGTACTGAAAACATTTACTGTCCACGGTTACTTAAAAGTCTGTTATTCAGGGCCAGGGATTTAGCTCAGTGGTTTTGGTGTCTGTCTTGCAAGAGCAAGTCCCGAGTTCAACCTCTGGTAACCACATACCACAGTTCCAGATGTGATGACTCACGCCCACCAGCAATCAATACCTCACACCATAATCCCCTGTGTAGTGGCTCACACCTGTAATCCCAGAACTCAGGAGGCAGAGGCAGAGATAGAAGGGTTGCTGTGAGTTCAAGGCTTGCGTGGACTACATAGTGAGCTCAGGGCCAGCCTGAACTACAAAGCGAGACCTGTCTCCAAAAAAGAAAGTCTGTTATTCAGGCAGCTCCAATGAAAAAATAACATCTGTAAGTTAACTGTGAGATAATAATATATCAAAAACATTTTAAAACTCCAACTGACTATTAGGTTTATTACAGAATGCTGTAATCCCAACATCCAGGAGGCTGAGACAGGAGGATTGCTGTGAGTTTCAGGACAGTCTGGGCTACCCAATGAGTTCAAGGCCAGGTTGAACTCTGATGAGAACTTGTTTCAAAACAAATGATCAATAACAACAGGAAATTTTAAAAAAAGATATGCAGAAGATGAGGCTTATAAAAGGAAATGTATGTTTGGTGTGTGCCACCATGTATAGCTTGAATACCAAATATGGCCATTTTGTCCCTTATCATCAATATGACTCATCAGGAGAAATGTATAAATCAGGTAGAACTTGAACTCACTGTGTAGTCCAGCCTGGTTTTGAACTCTAGGTGATCCTCCTGCCTCAGCCTCCTGAGTGCTGGGATTACAGGCAGATGTTATTATGTCCAACAAAGAGGAATTGCCATAAACTTCTTAGATGACTCATGCCTAGAATATTATACAAGGAACTTAAAAAATTAGATCACCCCCAGCCAGGCACGGTGGCTCACACCTGTAATCCCAGCATTTGGGAGGCAGAGACAGGAGGATTGCTGAGTTCGAGGCTTGCCTGGGCTACATAGTGAGCTCAGGGCCAGCCTGAACTACAAAGTGAGACCCTGTCTCAAAAAAAAAAAAATCAGATCACCCCTAAATAAAAGACCCAACCAAAAAATGGGCAAGTAAAGTGAACAATCACTTCATAGAAGGTCAATAAGTACATGAAGATATTCTCAACATCACTGTTCATCTTTCAGAGAAATGCAAACAAAAACAATGCTAAGATTCCATCTTACTCTAGAAGGAACTGTCACCATCAAAAAAATCAAATAATAACAAGTGCATGTGAGGCTATGTATATGTGGAGAGCTCTTCTACCTGTTGATGAAAACGGAAACATACAGGATGAAATAAAGGAATCTGGATGTGTTATATGTGTTATGCTCATGTACTTCGGCTGAAAAGTGCCAGTGAGTGCATGTAGCTCTATGTTCAGGAGAATGGAAGATGCACTTAGGAATCTTGGAGGCAAAGCATACAGCTTTATTCTTAATGCTGGTGGCATTGTCTCACTATGTAGTCCAGACTAGTCTTGGAACTCACCATGTGGCCAAGGTGAGCCTAGAACTCATGGAAATCCTCCTGCCTCAGCCTCGTGAGGGCTGGGATTATAAGAAAGTCCACTCAGCTAAACTTAGCCATCTTTATGGCAGAGTAGTACTCTGTCATGTAAAAGAAACCACATCTTCTTTACCCATTCATCAGCTGATGGGCATGTGGTCTGTTTCTAAGATTTAGCTATTACAAACTGCTGCAATAAATATGGATGTGTATATGTCATTGTGGTAAGATGCTTTTAATTTTTTTAGGAAGCTAACAAGAAGGGGAATAACTGGGTCAAATGCACTTCTAGCTTTAGTTCTTTTGAGGAATCTCTGCACTGATTTCCATAGTGATTACACCAGTC
>PVIC010055694.1:0-11153 GCA_004025085.1 Thryonomys swinderianus
CTTAATACTATCAGTATTTATTATATCAGTTTTTCTATTTGGTTGACTTATAACTAAAAAAAGCCTGGTTTGTTTAAATTGGAATTTAGGTAAGACTGTACATTGTAATTTATTGTTAAATAACTTAAATCTTTTAAAAATTGCAGCTCACCTCCTTTTTTTTTTTTTTTTTTTTTGAGACAGGGTCTCGCTTTATAGTTCAGGCTGGCACTGAGCTCACTATGTAGCCCAGGCAAGCCTGGAACTCAGCAATCCTCCTGTGTCTGCCTCCCGAGTGCTGGGATTACAGGCATGAGCCACCATGCCCGGCCACCTCCATATATTTTTAAAAACTTACTTTCAATTGAAATATGTTTGTTCTGTAATTTCTTATCATCTGCATTTTTGTCATGTTAGCAATACATTCCTTTGTCCATTGTGTTTTCTCTAAATTGGGGTAACATCTACATCAGTGGCTCTCAGCTGGTCCAATTTGCTTTCCAGGGGACATTTGCAATGTCGAGAGACATTTTTTGTTGTTATAACTGGGGGATGCTATTGTCCTCTAGCAGATAGACGCCAGCAGTGTTGCTTGATGTGCTGTAATGAACAGGAGATTTCAGCAATGGGAGAATTATTCAATGTAAAATGTCATGAGATTGAGAAACTCTGGTTTTCTCTCTTTTATGATGCTAGGAGCTATTGCTTAGTACTTAGATTCATTACTTTGTTAGGAGCTTACAAAAAGGTAATATTCTCTCCCTACCTGAAATACATTTACCCTTCACCAATTATTTGGTTACCCCGAGCTACAGTTCAGAGTAAAGGCAGATTAAATGCCTGCTATTTTCCCTTTCTTTTCTAGCCAGTAACACTTCATATTTCATTACAGGTTGATCTCCTATCAAGAGTTTTTGGCTTTTGAATCTGTTTTATGTGCTCCAGATTCCATGTTCATAGTGGCTTTCCAATTATTTGACAAGAGTGGAAATGGAGAGGTGACATTTGGTAAGGCAATAAAAAGATTATAAGTGATAAAAGTTAGTTATGTTGGTCCAGTCTTCAATTGCTAAATCTAATAACTGAATATAGATTGCTGCCTATTTAGGGCCTAGTCAGTAAGTGAAGTATTAATTTCCTAAAAGTATTTACACAGATCAAAGTGGTTTTATTTTCTTTAAAGTGGACTATTAGGGCATTGCAAAAGATTAAGGAATGTAGTAATGCTATTCCTTCAGCTCATTAAGGCACTGATACTTTCACATTCCTGAAATAGGTGGTGCAAGATTTTCCTGTTCTGGGCCAGTCTGGGCAAAAATATTTGGTGAAATAGACAGTGAACAGTTTCTTCATTCTCTAAGGGATTTTTGGGTTGGCACTTCAGAGCTTCTTGGTGGCATCTTTGGAAAATTGCTACTGTGTCGTTTTAACAGCAACAATGGGAATGAAGGGTAAAGTAAAGACAAGATTAGTCAGCATCTGCTGACAGCCCCCTTCCATTTCAGATTTGCTGGTTTTAGGAAACAAGGCTAGAATTTTAAAATCGCCATCTGAGTTGGCTATAAAAATTGCCTTGGTAGACATATAACTAACACATTATCTAGGTTTCACAAATGTACAAACTAGGATTTTTATTCATAGTTGTGCATTAGTTTTTAAAGATGCTTATTTGCAGAAATTAGTTATGATTAATGGAAGTATTGGCTGATTTTTCTTGCAACACTCTTTTTAACAAAAGCAATATAATGCTTTCAAGGATCTTGATTCCCCTCATCTTTTTTTCCTTTAACTGAAAATTTTTTATTGTGGCTAAAGAGCAAGTGACATGAAATTTACCATCTAAATCATTTTTAACTACACAGTTCAGTAGTGTTATATTTGTTCACACTGCTATAAAACAGACCTCTAGAATGTTTTCATCTTTTGACACTAAGCCAGAGCTCCTTTTATAATGTGAATTGGCATAAATATTTGAGAAAAATCCTTGAAAACTGGGCCACCGCAGTAAATTGTATATTCTGCGATGTTTGACTTGTAAGACACGTGCCATTTTTCTAACCTTGAGGGGAGAAGCACTATCACAGTAATGGGAAGAACCCGAGAAAGTACAAATCAGTTGAGAAGGGCCAGTGGCTCCCTGGCAGTGACTTTTGGGTGATTATGTTTTCCAGCAAGACGTCAATTATTTCCTTCCTCTGCCCATGGACCATGTTGTCCTCTATGTGGGGAGAATTTTCTAAGTAGATACTGTGCAGAGCTGTTTAGATTTCTGCAAATATCTAGGCATTCTCCCTGTTTGGGAGCAAGTTCTGGCCATTTTGTCTTCCCAAGAATGTTGACTGTCCTCATAAACACCTAGATTCTGCAGCGGAAAGCACAAAACATCTGCCTGTTATTCAGCATCAACCCTGTATGACTAATAACACTGCATTTTGTATTTTCAATAGGTTTCACACATGTTCACTTGCCTTATTTTCAAATATTGTACAAAAATCCTTGGGAAAATAGTTTGATACAAGTATTTGGGCTAGGGGCAGTATATTTATATCATGTGTGCAATTAAAGATAAGATTTTTAAAAGCCTAATTGTCTCCTTTGTTACCATGTCACTATTGATTGTTTCCTTTTTTTTTTTTTTTTTTTTTGAGACATGGTCTTGCTTTGCAGTTCAGGCTGGCCCTGAGCTCACTATGGAGTCCAGGCAAGCCTCGAACTCAGCAATCCTCCTGTCTCTGCTTCCGGAGTGCTGGGATTACAGGCGTGAGCCACCACGCCCGGCACTGTGGTATGTGGTATTGATGGCTGGTGGGCGTGAGTCTCCATGCCCAGCATTGTATGTGGTTACCAGGGATCGAACTCAAGACCTTGTGCTTGCGAGGCAGGCACCAGAGCCACTCGGCTAAATCTCCGGCCTGATTGCTTCCTATTTTAAACATAAATTATTCAAGTTATGTTTCCCACAGACTGACAACAGAGACTGCCATTGTTGCTTAGTAGATGAAAAGATGTGTAGCTAGATGTGGTGGCACATGCCTGTAGTCCCAGTTTTTTGAGAAGCTGAGGAGAGAAGATTTCAAATTCAAGCCCCACCTGGGCAATTTAGATCCTGTCTCAAAATAAAAACTAAAAGAGACTATGGATATAGCTCAGTATAGAGAAACTGAGTTCTATCTCCATACCATAAAAATTTTAAAAAGAGGGTGCAAATAGCTGAATGGTTTATGCACTATGATTTATGAGCTAGGATTTCAAGAAATAGAATGAAGATTAAAAACAGAACATATCAGTTTTAATTTTTAAAGTTTGTTATGACCTGAAGAATATATATATATATCTAGAATCTTGCTTTCATTTTTCTGCTCTGTAATCTAGAGACAAGAAGATTATTATGGAATAAGGAAACTGTACCCTGTTTTGACATTCTTCCTGGGATCCCTACACCTCTTTGATGGTACTCCCCTATATTTTAAGGACCTTGATCATTTTCCTTTTCTTTTAAAAATTTTTATTTATTCTGGTTCTAGGGATCAAATCGAGGGCTTCATGCATGCTGGGAAGTACTTTACTGCTGAGCAATACTCCCAGCACCACTGTTAGACAAATTTTCTTAATTAAACTGAAAGGGGTTATAGTTTTATGTATTTATATAATTAATTTTATAAATTTAATAAAATTAATAAATTTCATGAAATTGTTTATATGAGATTATAATTTTATATTTAAGAAAGGAAGAAAAACATTAAAACTTGCAGCAAGTACCATTTAACAAGATTTCTAAGGCCCATTTATTTCAGGCTGTATTCAAGACTAAAGAATTTCTACATATGGAAATAATTAACTGGGAGTTTATTTGTGTAGGATTTTGAATCTATGATGGTCAGTTTTCATGTTTGTGCCCACTTAATAAAATGAATTGTGCTTATATATTTATAGACATATGTTTAAGGAAAAGGAAATTTAGATTCATTCTAAGTAGAGTTAAATCTTTTCACCAAATGGCTTTATGTTTTCCAGTTTGTAGCTATTTATAGTTTTCTTGTGCACACAAGAAGAGAAAGAATATTGGATGGAAGGTGTAATCTAGTGGGAGAGTGCTATTAGCCATTGTTATATCTTGAGGCCTATGATGATAATTTAATGTTATCTGTGTACTTGTATATATTGTTCTCATCTATGCTCTTTTTTTAGATATGCTTCTTATACATATCAAATTGTACACTTAAACTGTGTTCATCTTTGCAAGTATTTACATAGAGAGCAGTAGCGAGGAGCATTTACTTGTGTGCTAGAGAAGGTTTTTTATTATTAAAGATGCCTTCATTCTAGGAGGAACGAGGCCCTGGTAATACACTGCAAAATATGAACGCTCAGGAATGGGTCTAGAGGGTTTTCTTCCTAAAGAGTGAATAAACCATAGTTAATTGTTTACTCTTTTATGTTCTTTTAATAAAAAAAACTAACGCATGCTGTGGGTAATTACTTAATGGCTTGTCTCTCTATTATTGCCAGGTGGTAGGAGCCTTGTAGGGACCATTGCATGACTGGCATGTGCTAGACACAAAATATTTACCTTGGTCTCACTTCATCTGCTAATGTGCTGGCTATCCTGCTTGATAGAGTAAGGTTGAGGCAACCTAGCAAAGTTGTTATGCTGTGTTGTCAATAGCTGAAAGCACTCCCCCCAAAGATGGCCGATTGCTTTAACAATAATGTAATCATTCTAAAAACAAACAAAAATCACGTCTTGGCTTTTTGGCTAAGATACAAAAAAATTCTTATTTATTAACTAATGAGTATGAAACATGTTTTGATTTTTCTATTAACTCATCAACATTGTGTTTTGAAGTATTTTTCCTAGGAATGAGATGTCTTCCAAGTGACTTTTTCCAGGGATATATCTTCACCCTTGAGCATAGAACCCTCAAGAAGCAGGGATATCTTTTGGTTTATTATTGTGTTAGTTGTCAGTATGGAAATACAGAAAATAAAAATGTGTTCAGTTTATGCCTCTAAAATTGGCTCTTTTTCCCTAATGGAAGAATAGAATGGATTAAGTATAAGCAGCACTACTGTTGTTTGAAAGGTCAGGAGATGGAAGTATAAATATGAAAATCCTTGTATTCTTGAAAGAAAGCCATGGACAAGAAAATTCTAAGGGCAATAGTATAATCTGGTATGAAGTAGAGTCTCACCTAGCTGTTCATTTAAGTCAGAAAGACATTTTGAGACTTTTTCTTTGCCTTGCTTTCAGACATCACAGAGAGGGTGACTTTTTAAATATTCAAGACTACTAGGGTAGCCTAGAGTTTGAGGTCCAAGAGAAAAGGATGCGTGTTACTAGTGCTGTGTGATGAGAGACTGTTGAAGCTTCTGGCTTCTATAGTAATAGATACTCTTTAAATGTGAACTCCTCTTCCCGAGAAATGGACCTTTAAATGTATTTGGCAGCAGGACCACTCTATTGATCGATCGCACACTAATCCTTTCTGGAGGTAGGTAAATGGCTAAGAGAAATAGTCTCCCAGAGAACAGGGAAGGTTTCCCAAGACATTCATGGCCTACCTGGAAGAAGGACCCAGAAATCTGTGACTGAGTCTATGTGCTATGATGGTTGGGAATTCCTTTACAAGTTTCTATTGTTGGTCTTGTTGTTTGTTTTCCTTTTTTGGCCTCCCACTTGTTCCTCTTTCTCCCTAATTTTTCCTTTACCGAAAAACACTTCACTTCCACAAGTCTCACCATTGTGTTTGTTTGGTTATACACAAGGATATTCACTGTTCCTTGGTGGGTGTCCTAAAAGATTCTGACTTCACTTTAAGAACTGTACAGGTGAAACTCAGCTGTTAAAGAATTTTTTTCCCCTGACAATAAGAATGTTTGGTCTCAAGCCTATAAATTGGAAGCAGTGGCTCCCGCTGGGCTGAATCCTTGGAATCAGGATGTCAAGTTGGGCTGATGGTAGGTGGGCTATGTCACAGGGCTGATGGCTTGTATACCTACAGGAGGAGTTCTCTGGCCACACCGTTGGTACAGCAGCTCCTTCCAGGCTCATTCATGGAACAGGCATGGTGGCAGTCTTGGAGAAGAGTGCCAGCCCCGGTCAGAGGTAATTTTGTATTGCAGAAAGGTGAACAAGACCCGTAGGGAGCTCCCATAAGAACCAGGGGAGGGACGAGGGTGGATGAGACGGGTACACTCAGTGTGGGCTGCTGGGGAAACTGAAACCTCTGTTAAGACATATTTACATAATATACATGCTCAATGTGATTTCATCTAGTCCAATCATTATAAGTGACTGATACAGCTAAACTGACTAATGTTATACATCTGTGAACATTTTTGCTTAATCACAGTTGTCACCATTACCTGCCCTTCTGACAAATCACTGTGCTCCTCTCCTTTGAGCAAAGAGAACATAATGACAGGCTACTTGTGTATCTAGTTTCAGTTCTCTTTTCATTGGTATTAGAAGCCATCCTTTTCCTAAGCCCATGCTCTGCAGGAAGTGAAAAAGTGGACTATTGTTTTCTATATGTCAGAAAACAAATGGATTCCTGTTTCTCTTAGCAGTGCTATCCTAGTATAAAATACTATAGCATATCTTGCTGCCAGTAAGAGGGACTGTCATATCCCTTTCATCCAGGCCAGTTCTGTGGCCATTAAAATGGCACTGTTAAGGAGTATTATTTAGAGATAAAGATCCTTGTTTGCCACTGGAAAGACGGGATTCTCTCTGGGTGGGGAACTTGATCTGCCGTTTAAGTGAGGTGTATTTGGTATATTTGAAATTATTGCTGTTCCTTTTCATATCATGCAGAACCTAGTCAAGAAAAGATGGGAGCATTAACTTTGATTATTATTGCCTCACAAATATCTTTAAGCTCTCACTCTGGAGAGCATATATGTATTATGTATAATAAAATATATATATATCATACATTAGCAAAAGAAAAGTGATTATATGAATGATGTCAACACAATAGTTATGCTGATTATTTCTGTCGCACTCTTGCACCACCTTAGGCAATTGGTAATGGAAATTTTAAAAAGTGTGTATATATTGCAAGAGGTACCAACATAGGTTTAACATTTTATTAGACATAGTAACCACAGCTTTAGCTGTAGCCTGACTAAAACAATTAAAAAGTGTCTGGGAAAGTAATTAATAAATCACAGCATATGATAATGATGATAACAAAAACCACATACAAAGTTATCATGTCATCATTTTGGGGGAAGTAAGAAGTGTCCAAGCAAATACTCATGGAAAATGGTATTTCCATATTTGGGAAGATTGCTCTGAGAAATTTAGGCCATTATTTTTTTTTTTTTTTTGCTTTTTGGAGACAGGGTCTTGCTTTTGTAGTTCAGGCTGGCCCTGAGCTCACTATGGTGTTAGGCCATTATTTTAATTAATGACATTCTACGATCTTTTTTAGAGATTGCTAGAAAGTTTATAAAATAAAATTTTCATTTAAAAGTTTTTATCAGAAATATTTTTCTGAATGCAAATTATAAATTTTCTAAATATATAAATTGTATATTATAAATATCTTTTTTGCGATAGAAATTTTTTTCATTACATTAATTAGTCTGAAGCCTTTGACTCTTTAACTTAATTTGATATTAAACTTTACATTCTGGCATTTTTCTGATCCTGTAGAAAGGGTTCAGTTTTGTCCAGTATGAAATAAAAATTATCCAGGTAACAATATATACATTTGTTAACAAATAATTGAGTTTTAGGAATTATGTCCTTTAAAGTATACCATTCAATAACTTAACCTTTAATAATTAATCTTAGTATTAATTAAATAAAGTTATACTATTTTGCCTTCTATTGATTTTTAATTTTTTAGATGAATAGTCTTATTAAATCTTAAAAATAAGCAGTTGATTTTTCCGAAGTAGCTAAAATTAGAAGGATTATAAAACTTTTTTGCTTCCCCTTTACAAGATTTTAGTCCTAAATATTTTTTGCTCCCCTTATTATTTTATTAGTTGGTTACTTTTTTTTGCAGTGCTAGGCTTTGAACACCAGCATCTCATACCCCCGCCCTTATTATTTTAATTATCTTATAAACCTTAACATATTTTACACCTTGAAGTTTCCTATAGATTTAAGGATATTCTTTTGTTGATTAGAGACCAGTATTCTATGACTTGTTGAGCTAATTTTCTTTCAGTAATAAAAACGATACAGCAACTAATTTATACATATGTAAAGGAAGAGTACTTGACATGATTTGAAAACTGAAATAACTGTTGCTTCTTAGGCAAGAAATGAACCCTGCAATTCACTTGAAAGAAAAGATGAGAATCCCATCTCCCCAGTGACATCCAGTCCCTTCTGCCAATTTAGCTCATGGATGTAGTCTGTTCAGAACTATTAGTTTGAGCCCAGACTGATAGGATTTCCAGGTCAGAACTGTTAGTCTCTCACTCCAGTAGTAGTTCTTTTGTTAAGAAACAGGGTCTATAATACAAGGGGAATCCATTAAGCCATTTATATCATGAAGCCAGTGTCTTATCCAAAGAATTTGCAGAAGTTAGCAACAATAGCCTAGTTGGAGCAGATTGTAAAACACTAAACTTGTATTAACTAATTCTCTAGTATAACTGATAGCTACTGATCATAAAACTGATACTAATAAATTGGCTTACATTTGAGACAATTCTTAATTAGTAAAACAGGCTTCCTGCTTTCTTAATTTGTTAATGACTTTTTTTTTTGGCATGAGCTTTCAAAGTAGTCTATCCAGTCTATGCTTGTTAAAATATCAGTCATTTGTGAACTGACTTTTATAATAAATGTGAAACTGTGTAAGAAAGTAAATGACACTGTTAGTGCATGAAGACAAGCTGGCAGAGAATTTTGGTTGTATATTGCTCAGTGGGACTGGTTCCTCGCTCAAAGTTAGTATACTATGTTTGTTTTTTTATTTAAAAATCAATCACTAATTTCACTTAAAATATTTTAATACGTCATATTAATAATCATGGATTTTGAGGATTTTGAAGCCTTGTGTCAAGACCATATTTTTTGACAATATCAGAAGCTTTTAATAAGGTGCTTGCTGCTGAGCTAATAATATGCTTTTGGTAGTATTTCTTCTACCTATCTTCAATAGACATATTCAGGCTAGTGTGAATGTAATAATCAAGCCTCAATCAAACCATACTTAGTATGACAAATATTGTATTATACTGTAATTTAGTTATTCATGCTTCTGATAAAGGGCTTAATTTGACTCCTTGAGGAACTGGCAAAACACTATTGATTTTATCCTGGAATATAAAGTAGCAGCCATTTATAGTGCAAGATATAAATCACTTCCTAATTAAAATTAAATCGAGAAATTAAGAATCTCATGGCCTTCTATGTAATGGTACACAATCTTAAGTGTAAAATTATATTTTGTATCAATGGTGTTCCTGTACATGGGTTTCTGGGCATAAAAATAAATTTGCAGTTAATGTTAGTAGAAGCAGATGATACTGACTTTTAAAACTTCTCAATTTTTTTCTGTAGGAACACTGCAGTGGATTAAATTACTTATTCTAGGTATAATTGATTTATTTTTGTTTTCCCTTTTAAGAAAATGTCAAGGAAATTTTTGGGCAGACTATTATTCATCATCATATCCCTTTTAACTGGGACTGTGAATTTATCCGGCTACATTTTGGGCATAATCGGAAGAAGCATCTTAACTACACAGAATTCACACAATTTCTTCAGGTGAGTTTAGCACTGACAACTGGGTATCAGTATATACTATTCTTCCTCTAACTCCTTCCCTTTTCTGTTTAGTACAGAAACAGAAGTCCTCCTTTCATAGGGCTACTTCTTTAAACTCATAGCTGTATCTTTTAATGTTTTCCTCTAGTACACTTGTGCTACCACTTCTTAATTTTCCACCTTTGGAAATTTTTGATTGATTGTGGGTATGAAAGTCTGGAAGCTAGTAAGGAATTACCTTTATATCTCTACCATAGTCATGAACATTTTCTGCTGTCTGTCAATGTAATTATTCTGGTTAGATCAATAATCATATGAATTACTATAATTTTATAAATATGGCCCTTGTGTCTGTGGACTCTGCATCAGCAAATTCAACCAACCACAGATAAATTTTCATGGACATGTACAATCTTTCTTTCTTATGATTTTCCCCTAAATAGTATAGTGCAATAATCATTTATATAACATTACATGGTACTAGGCTTTGGAAGTAATCTAGAGATCATTGAAAGTTTATGAGAGCATGTGTAGATTATTTGGAAGAGGTGATTTTTTTTTTTTTTTTTTTGAGCCAGGGTCTTGCTTTGTAATTCAGGCTGACCCTGAGTTCACTATGTAGCCCAGGTAAGCTTCGAACTCAGCAATCCTCCTGTCTCTGCCTCCTGAGTGCTGGGATTACAGGCGTGAGCTACCACGCCCAGTACTGTGGTATGTGGTATTGATGGCTGGTGGGCATGAGTCCCCACGCCCAGCATTGTATGTGGTTACCAGGGATCGAACTCAGGACCTTGCACTTGCAAGGCAGGTACCCAAACCACTGAGCTAAATCTCTGGCCCTGGAAGAGATGATTTTAAAAATATGGAGGGAAAAGAAGAGAATATGGGGGTCAAGCATTTAGCTCAATGATTCTGCCACCTGCCTCACAAGCACAATGTCTTAAATTCAGTCCCTGGTACCAAAAAAAAAAAAAAAAAAAATAGGAGGATGTACATTCCACGTACTTTAAGTCATGCAAACACATGCCATTTGTATTCTAGGTTCAAGGAAGGCATGGTACCACTTCAGCTAAATCCCTGGCCCTGTATTCTACATTCAATACTACATGCAAATACTACACCCTTTATGTAGGGAAATGGAGCACCCTTGAACTTTAGTACTCATGGAGGAATGGGGTCAGGTCCTAGGGCTACTGAAGCGTAACTGTATCATTCATTAATAAAATCAATTTTATTAGTGTTTTCAGTTTTTGTTTAGTTTTCCAAATATTAATGCCAGCTCTTCCTCAAATTGTGCCATAGTTATTAAAATCTCTTAAATCTGTGTTATTTTTATTATTACTTTTTTGAGACAGAATCTTGCTTTGCAGTTCAGACTGGCTTTGAATTCACTGTGTATCCAGGCTGGCCTCAAAACTCACAGTGATCTTTTGGC
>PVIC010055695.1:0-11157 GCA_004025085.1 Thryonomys swinderianus
GGCAAAATAGAAGCTAGATCCCCCTCCACCCTTATTTTTTTTTTTTTTATCTTGCCTGGTCTCTCAGTGCGGCTGTAGTGTGGAGGGATGCAGGAAATGGCTCTGGCTCCTCTTGGACCTGGGTCCTCACAACGCTGCTCTGGGATGGGGCTGGGGCCGGCCGGCGGGCCTCAATCCTGTGGTGGGGATGGCGCCTGGTGTCCGTACCTGACTCCTCACTGCATGGCTCCTGGGTGGAGTGGGGTAGTGTGCAGGCCTCAGTCCACTGCTGCCACCACCAGGAACTAGTGACACCTGGAGTAGCTGAGTCGTCTGCACCGCCTTGGGGTGGAACGGGCCAATGTGCACGCCTCAGTTCACTGCCACTGCCAGGAACAGAATGGCACCAAGAGCAGCCAATTCGTCTGTGCTGCTTGGGGTGGAGTGGTCTGGTGTGCAGGCCTCAGTCCACCTCTGCCGCTGCTGTTGCCAGGGACGGAATGGAGCCCAGAGCAGCCGAGTTGTCTGTGCCACTCGGGGTGGAGCGGGCTGGTGTGCAGGCCTCAGTCTGCCTCCACCATTGCCCCCACCAGGGATGGAATGGTGCCCAGAGCAGCTGAGCCATCTGTGCTGCTCGGGGTGGAGCAGGCCAGTGTGCAGGCCTCAGTCTGCCTCCGCCGCTGCTGCCACCAGGGATGGAATTGTGCATAAATATTTATGATTCCTATTTCTTATTCCTGGATTGTTCCCTGTATGAGAATATAGTGACCTTCTTTATCTCTTTTAATTAGTTTGGATTTGAACTCTATTTTATCTGCAAACAAGATAGCCACTCTTGCTTTTTTGCAGTTTCCTGTGGCATGGAGGATTGTTTTCCAAACTTTTATTTTCAGTCTATGGGTTTCCTTCTGAATTAGGAGTGTTTCCTGTATGCAGCAGATTGTAGGATCTTGCTTCTTGATATAATTTGGTAGTCTGTGTCTTTTAATTGGCCCATTGAGGCCATTGACATTAATGGTTATGACTGATATGGACATATTCAGAGCTGCCATGTTTCCCTGTTCTTGGTTATTTTCATCTTTGCTTTTCCCCTTTCTGTTTAGTTTCCTGTTTGCCCCAATGAATTCACTCTCCTGGGTCTCGTGGGTATGGAATTTTCTGTGTTTTTTTCCAAGATCTTCTTTAGAATGTTTTGGAGTGCAGGTTTCATATTTGTGAAGTTTTTCAGGTGTTATTTATCATGGACATATCTTATTTCCCCATCTATTCTGAAAGATAGTTTTGCAGGATACAATAGTCTAGGTTGGAGGTTGTTTTCCTGCAATGCTTGAAATACTTCCCTCCAGGCTCTCCTTGTGTTGAGTGTTGGTGTTGAAAAGTCTGCTGTGATCCTAATGGGCTTCCCTTTGTAGGTGATTTTCTTCCTTTCTCTCACTGCTTTCAGTGTTTCATTCTTTTGTTGTGTATCTGGAACCTTGATAATTATATGTCTAGGTGTAGATTTAAAAAAAATTTTTTTTGAGACAGGTCTCACTTTGTAGTTCAGGCTGGCCCTGAGTTCACTATGTAGTGCAGGCAAGCCTCGAACTCAGCAGTCCTCCTGTGTCTGCCTCCCGAGTGCTGAGATGACAGACGTGAGCCACCATGCCCGGCTAGGTGTAGATATTTTTATGTCACGGTGTTTTGGAGTCCTATAGGCCTCATTTATCTGTATGTCCATTTTTTTCCTGAGAAGTTTTCTGTTGTTATCTCTGACAACAGCTTTTTTATGTCTTTTGCACTGTCTCCTGCTTCCTCAGTGACTCCAATCCGTCTTATATTATTCTTCTTTGAGTCATCTAGAACCTATTGGATTGATTTCTTATGTTCCCTTACTCTTTTCCATAGGTTTTATCTTTCCTGCTCATTGGCTGCTAAGCTGTCCTCTAGGTCTGAGATTCATTCTCTGCTTCATTCATCCTACTTTGCAAGCTTTTGTTCTCCATCATTCCCTGGAGCTCTGCTTGAAGCTCTTTAAAAGGTTCCATTGCTTCTGCTATCTTGGATTCTATCATCTTGCTGATCTCTTCTTTAATGATGTCTTTCCCTCTGGACAGTATCTCTGTTTTGATCTCAGTGATGAGTTCTGATTTCCATTTTACTAGATCTCCTTTAGTCACCATCTCTAAGAGTCCTGGTGTTTGAATTTCCATTTGCCCTATTTCCCTTTTCTCTGAATTTCCCTGTGGTGGTGATCATTGCATCTGTTTTTTTGTATATTTTGTCATTTCTACTGTTTTGTTGCTACTAATGCTATTTGTTTGACTCTTTGCCTGATGAGAGGGCAATATTTGTTGCAGTCCTCTTTCTTTCTATTACCTGGGGCCCTTTGTATGTGGCACCTTCCTGCGGTGTCCTCCTTGAATCTGTAATGACCCTTGAGAGTTCTCAGTTCTAACACATCATGGGAGGTATTTGAGCAGAGCAATCACATCATCATTGTTACCATAATACAATTAGTGCCAAGATCAGCATTACACACAGTAACTAAAATGAAAAGTTTTGTTAATTTCTATTCTGAAGACTTTGAGCTCATGAGTTACCTCTATGTCCATATGCCAAAATTTAGAGTTGATCAGCAATGTGTATACAACATGTAGATCTTGAAGGTACTCCCAGAACCCTTTAGTGATAAAAAGTTACTGGGGATCAGGGAGGTAGGGGGACAGGAGGAGAGTGAAATAGGTTTAGCAGATTTATGAAGATCGCCTAGACCTGAGAACTTCATATATGGCAGCGGGTAACAGAGGATAAATGGGCATATATAAAACCGTAGCAACTGTATGGTGTAAGACTGTTGGAGACTTTGCTCACCTTCTTATAATAGTACAGAAGAAATAGGGCAGCTTAAGAGTCTTTTACTTCTGGGTATTGCTTCTGACAGGAAAATAGGAGAGGATGTGGGGACAAGAGGTGAATAGAGGGATCTAGGAGTAGATGGCAAAATAGAAGCTAGATTCCTCTTTATATATATATATATGTGTGTGTGTGTGTGTGTGTGTGTGTGTGTGTGTGTGTGTGTGTGTGTATCTTGCCTGGTCTCTTGTCATGGCTCTGGTGTGGAGGGACCCAGGAAATGGTTCCAGTTCCTCTGGGGCCTGGGTCCTCACAGTGCAGATTTGGTGTGGTGTAGGGGCCAGCCGGCAGGCCTCAATCCTCCCCTGTGGGGATGTCGCCCAGTTCTGTTCCTGAGTGGTCTGTGCATTCTGGGGTGGAGCGGCCCGGTGGGCAGGCCTCAGCCCTCCGCCAGCATCAACATAATCTTAATTCTCCTCCTTTTGTTTCATTGTTCTGTGGCTAACATTATCACGTCGGTAAGATCATTGTGATGCAGCAGCAAAATTATCAGCTGATAATCAAGATAACAATTCTCCAATCCAGAACCTGAACTTCACTGAGCATCCTGAAGAGTGCTACTTAGTTCCTCAGGCCCCCTTTTTTTTTTTTTGGCAGTACTGGGGATCAAACACAGGACCGTAGATTCACTAGGCAGGTGTGGCAGGACAAGTGAACTATATCCAAGGCCCTCAGGCCTTTTGTTTACTTACAAATAAAATGAAAGAGCTTGTAGAAACAATTTAGAGCTTCCATTTTAGTTCTAAATTGTATGTGATCCTAGGAGGCAGTGAATATTCCTTTTGTTTCTCTGAGGCTATGACTAGGCCCATATATTATGCATACAAGTTATTCTATATGAGTGAGTTTGTGGAACAATAATTAAAATTCTTAGACAGAATATGAAAACGAACCATATTGATTTTATATATTTCAATGAGAAAGAAAAATACCTATATATTTAAATGAGAAAGAAACATACCTTTGTGTTTGGTCAAAGAAAGAAAATGATGGCTTTTAAATGGGGTTGGATTTATTTATGTGGTGGTCATAGAGATCTCCAGAATAACTTAGTCAACTTTAGTCATCGGTATAGATAAATCTATATAAAAGCTGGGGGTAAGTTCTAGATTTTTAAGGAAAAGAGAAAAATTGATAGTAAAATAAATGGAAACAAAGCTTATGGATATAGTGGGGTGGTGGTGGTAGGGAGGGCAGATAAGTGGGAAAAATGATAATCAAGATATACCATGTACAAATACAAATTTATAATATTGAATGTGACCATAATATATATCTAAAATGTACCAATAAACTCAGTAATTGAAAAAGTAATAGTAATAATAGGAGAAATACAAACAGGAGGAGAAAATTAAACAGCAAAAAGGTGTTTTCAAGTATCTATGGATGTGAAAATAAACTGCACACTTAAGAACATTTTTTAAATAAGAAATTAACACCGTATAGTTAATTAATACATTAAATTTTATGAGCGTAGTAAGACCTATGAGTGTGAGGACTTATAATAGCTCTTCATTAAACACACTGAGAGCAGAAGGCTGTGTAAACAATGAGATCTCAACACTTATTTTAATTTCATGCTAACATTAAAAGTGGGAAATACTTTAAAATATTGATTTCCAGTTAGCCATTTTGAACTCATTAAAGTAGAAAAACCGGGGAAGTTACATTCCAGATCTTAATAATACTATAAAGAAATTTAAAAGTGTTTTGGACAGATTTTACTGAACATAAAAAGGAATTCCAAGACTATCCTAAAGCTGAAGAATCATGTGGTATATTGTTGCTTGATAAAAATAAAGATGACATGCAAAAAAATGTTACTTGTTTTGTGTTTATTACTGTACAACTACTCATTAGTGAATAATACATATTTAGTAGTTCATATCTGAGATGCTAACAAGTCATAGTTTTTCAATTCTTCATCAGGTAGGAATTTATTTCAATGACTCAATCACAATTTCAAATGTTATTCTAAAATGAATTTAAATGTTCAAAGTCTCTTCTACCTCATGTATTACCTGCTTGGTAAACTACAATGTACTTTCTTATTTGGGGAAAAAAAAATCAAGTCAGAGTGTTCTTACTGACTCATGCTGTCATGATCTCATCCTGTCCCAGCAAATCGGAAGCTATTTTCTACAAGAAATGTCAATGAAATATTTCCTAAGCAAATCTTTTTCTAATGTGTCAAAGTCAATATGTTCTTTTCACATGGTGTCATATATCTAATTAACTGTAACTCTTGTAAAAACAGAAAAACTTTTCTGAGAAAAACTGAATTTTAAAGCTAGATCAATAAATATTGTGAAATAGTAAATATTCAAAGGGTAATGGAGCTTAGGGGTAAATAATGAAGAAAGAAAAAAATTGATGTTTTAAATAAAGGAAACGATGCTTGTGTATACAGAGGTGGAAGGGAGGTAGGGTGAGTAGAGGAGAGGAAAAATGAGAATTAAATTGTTTCATATAGTTGTACAAATTCTTAATGTGGAGTGTAATTGTGATGTGTACATATAATGTACCAATAAAATGTACCAATAAAAAAGCTAGATCAATAAAGCAAACCAGTGAAGTTACCTTGCTCTTTCTACCCTTTGTTCAGCTGAATCTCTACTTGGTGTCTCTGTTTTGTCCCCAGCCCAGTATAGCGAGTTAGAACGAGCGGTGAAGACTTAACAAATGACCTCTCTTCAGAGTGCATAGTTCCTGTGGTGTCACAGGCCTGTAATCCCAGCACTGAGAGGCAAAGGCAGGAGGATTTTGGCAAATTCAAGGTCAGTGTGGCCAGTGAGACCTGTCTCAAAACGCAAAACAAAGAATAAACACTTCCCAAACTTACAGTTCCAGTCTCACAAGATTCTGCCTAAGGTAACTTTAGACTTTTCAAAAAAAAAATCAACTCGTCTGCTGCAATTTATATCCAAACTTAATCATTTGAAAAACGCAGTTTAATGAACTTACGTTTGAGAAGCATAAAGCAATGACACTATCACTACAATCACGACAATTAGGACCTTTCTTTTCTTCCCTCTTCAACTCAAGTCATGTGTGTGCTTTGTTGTTACCTGAATATAAAAATACAGCCCTGTCTCAGGACCTTATTTATTTCCCTCCTGTTTTACGTACATTTTTCTCAGATAACCTTTTATCTTACTCCTAGTTTCCTTTAGGTTGGTATAAGATAAAAAAAAAAAATCTCCAAAAGTTTCACGTCCTCTTCCTAACACATTTCTTTCCTCTGTATATCATCTTGTTTTTCTACATTGTATATATATATATATATATATATATATATATATATATATATATATATATATATATATATATATATATTACAGTCTAACGTTTTGTGTATTTTAAAAATCTATTCTCTCTTCCTTCCACTTCAATAGAAGCTTCCTCTTGGCAGAGATCTGAACAGTTTGGTTACTACAGTTTTCCAAGGCCTGGAATGCTGAGTGGTACACAACAGAAATTCAGTAAATTATTCTAGAAGGATAGAATGAGATTTGATGATACAAAATGATAACAAGCATATTAATACATATTAACTCTCTACTGATCTCTTGCTATCAAATTAGTGATTCGTCAGTGAAACTGTCACCAGCCTGAATCTGAGAGATTCTCCAATCTGTAATAGGCACTTAACCAAGCCTTTTATAGCAGGTTCCTTGACTCCCACAGTGGAAAAAGAATTTCTAGGGCACTTCAGGAAAAGGCACAAGAAGGGTCTATTGGAGATTTAGGATGCATTTAAGAGTGATGTGTGGGAGCTCAGAGAAACGAGGTGTATTTCAGTTTGGAACAGGGGACATTTATATTTCTCTTGAAATCCTGGGAAAAGACAGACCACAGTACGCAGAAGGATCCAAGCCTGCTCCTTTATCTTAGGGTCAGGTTCTTACTTTGCCACTTAAACGAATTTTATGGATGTTCATTATTGCTGAGGAGCTTTGGGTGTTGTGCATCTAGTAGGGAAGAGGAATATAACCAAACTAATGATGATATGGGTGGTTTTGAGTAACTTCCGTTGGTTCCCGGAAGTTGCATAATTTTAGTAGCGTAATTTTTATTTAAGATTTCGTTGTTACTTTTTTAATTGCTTTTTTCTTCTACCTCAAAATCAATAATTAGTTCAACCAAGATGGTTATAATACATATCATAAATACTTGTTGTCATTTGTCAGGAATGCGTGCATACACTTTAAGTATCCTAGGCGTAAATGATCACTGTATAGCATATATTTCTGAGAAAGCAGTATAGTGTGGCAAAAAGAGATGGCAGCAGAGAAATCGGATTTCTGGCCTTAATTTTAAGTTTTCAAGTTATAAGTGTGAAATTGAGCAAGTCAACTGTATTCTCCGTGTCTTAATCAACTAAAGCAGGCAAATAGAAATAATGGCTTTGTATCTTACTTTATAGGATTATTGTGGAACACAGATACACTAATGTATGTGGACATATGGTAAACTTTTCGTGTAGGCCAAGTGTTCCTGATGTTTGCATGTATAAAGGAAAATACAAATCAAAAACAGGGAAACTAGCTTCCATCTCTTCTCATTTTCTTAGAGTATTTACTATAGAAAACTTGTTATTGTAAGTTTCTTCTCTGCCTCTTTGAAATGTACATATATCTTTTCAAATGCTAAATAAGTTCCTTTCAGTTTTAAATCTAAGAATGTTTCATCAAGGTCCTGTGAGCCATTTCTTTGAAATGTAATCATTAAAGAATCTAGTGCCCTATTTCCCAGTTTCCATCAGAAGGTAGAAGTCTAAGTGTGGCTGTATCTGATTCCCAGTTGGAAACTTAAATGATATTATAAAGATATAAGAAATTTGAATTTTCTTTGGATAAGGACAGAAAATGCAAATGGTCACCTCAACTATCAGGTAAATTTAGGGTGAATCACGTGTTGCAAAGGCTGTTATCCATTCTTACATGAGGAAAATGTATCATTTTTCTTAAGGCTAATGGGTCATACCTACATGGGTCTATACAAGAGTAAGCTTGCCCACTTTTTTGCAATTTCTACAGGTTCCCTTTGATTTGCATCACATTCCAATTTAATGTTTATTTAATGATAAAACTTCTTCTAACTTTGTGAAGATTTCTAAGTAGGCAGACAATTTTTATCTTTAGTCATGTTTTCCCAACAAGGTAAATGAAAAACTACGCTGCAAACAGAATGAGGAACTTCTGGTTGCCGCTCAGGAAACAGAGTGGAAAGAACATTATTCCACCCTTTCAACAAAAACAAAATCAGGACATACTACAAGCTTACAACTTTTCTCTAATTCATAAGTGGACTTTAATCACAGCACCAAACCAGCCCAAAATCTAAAACAGAAACCAGGTGGAATTGTTATTAGATTGGTACAGAATAAGTGAGAGCCTGCCGAAGAGTGTGCAGCCCCTGTCTCACTCTTAGGACCTAACCTTCCCTGTCAGTCTCTCGGTCACCCCTGACAAATCCATGACTCGCGCACACAGATTGAAAGGAGACCAGAAAGGGCAAAACATACTGTCAGGAAGATGAGAAGAGAAGCCACAGACAGGACAAGCCTATTTGTCAATCATGTATCTGGTCAAATATTTGTTTCTAAAATGTGTAAGTATCTTTCAAACTCATCAGTGGAAAACTACAAAATGAAGTAAAATTATGAGCAAAGGTTTGAACATACACCTAATGGAAAAAGATACATTGCTAACAAATGAGTAGACAAAATGATGCTCACCATCTCTAGTTATTAGGGAGTTTCAAATTAAAATTACAGTTAAATAATACTATATGTTTATTAGAATGGCTGAAAAAGTTGCTGGCAGACATGCAGGGTAATTGGAACATATACTACACAATGGTATAATTATGTTGGAAAGCCAAAACAGTTGGTCAGTTTCCTGTCAATGTAAACATGCATATGCCATGTGACGCAGAAATACCACTTCTCAGAAGACAGAAAAGTAATATTCACACAAAAAACTATACACACATATATACAGTAGCTTTACTTACAATCAGTATACACTAGAAATAATCCAAATGTCCTTCATCTAGCGAATGGATAATCAAACTGTAATACATCCATAGCGTGAAACATGATTGAGCTTCAGGGCCTTTATTTTTCACCCTAGGGAATTATTTCTTTATGTATTTATTTATTTAGAGACAGGGTCTCATCAAGTTGTTACTCTTCTCTGGTTAACCTCATACTGGTGATCCATGTGCATGGGATCATAGCCATCTGGGTATGAATAACACTGTGACAAACCAGGCAACTCTTGACGTTCACAACCATGTAGTTAAATCTCAAATGTGTTTTACTAACCTAAAGAAGCCAGAACAAAAGATGTCTAAATATATGACACTCTGGATATGGTAAAGTGATAGGAATGGACTATAGTTCCAGAGTTGCCCAGTGTTCAGTCTGAGGGAAAGAGATAAGTACAAAGGAAAAGTATGAAGAAAATTTTTAAATTAATAGAACTGTTCTGTGTTGTGTCTTACGTATCAGTAGGCACGTGCAAATCTATACTTCTCAAAACCCATACAATTGTACAACATCATGCTTTTTATAGAATGTAACCTAAGAAATTATTAAAAAATAATAAAACAATTTTATAATTTGTCATTTGTTTCCAATGAACCTTGACTGAGCACATAGTATCACATCAGATTTTCACATATACTAGCATAACTTACTTTTGTGTCAGCAATTAATCAAAAGAAGCCATGATATTTTAAAACTGGGAACAAAATGCAAAATGAACAGAGTATATTTGTAATGAAATTATTAGGTCGGTCCCATTAAAAATAAAAAGAAACAAGGCTTATGTATTTAGGGAATGGAGGGTGGTGAGGTGGGTAGGGAAATGGGAAAAATGAGAATTAAATTGTGTCATATACTGATACAAGTTCCCAATACTGAGTGTGATCACGATGTGTATATACAATGTACCAATAAAGATAAAAAAAAAAATTAAAAAGGAGTTAGGATCATATTAGAAATACCAGGTTTACCTCCAATCTCTTTAAACTAGGAATAGCATAGTAGAGATTAAAATAGCATCCAGAAGGCATAGCAATAGTTCAAGGTTGTGGGTATGAATTATAAAGACAGATTAGTCAGAGTTGTCTGGGAGAGTTAAAAAAAACCAGTGTAAGACCGTGGTGTGGTACAGAGATTCAAAATAGGAGTAGATTGAAACCACTAAGCTGTTTGAACTATTTGTAACAACTAAATAGAAAAACAAGAGGTTTATCAATGAAATTTGAGTAGGGGATTATTCTATAAGCAATTCATGTAACAATTTCTTTACAAAGTGGAACTTGAACTACAGAACTGTCAAGATGTCTTACATGAGAATAAAATAACTCGATAATATGTACTTATTACAGTACGGATTTAAAATGGAAAAATATCGATCAGCAATATGCAATAAAATTTCAAATAAGGAAATGGAAATCAGAATTCAGTTTATAGGACCTTAAGGATTAACAGAAAGTGTAAAGGAGATGGTTGGACAAAGGTCGGGATTATTCATCACAAACACAGATTTGCAAAGCATTCAGTTGATTTGATTTATGTAAACAGCCTAGTTCAAAATGAAAAAGAGGATGGATGAATTCTCCCTTCAAATGTAAAATTTAAGGAAGACTTTTGCTCCTGACAATTAAGTTTTGAATTGTATTTTGTCTATGAATAAAAAGCCAACATCAATTAAAATGCACTATTTTCATTCAAATCATTCCCACATTAAAATCAAATGGTTGTTTTGATTAGGCCATTGTATTTTTCTCATTTTTCAGACAGCATCATAAATTCTGTCTCCTTAACCTAAGTGTTGAAGCTCTTGTAATACAAACCCATTTTTTTTCTGGTGACATAAAAAATATTTACTGATAAAATCCCTCTCGAACATTGCAGTTACATTTTAACTGTTACAAGAGTAAAAAGGCTATGTAAAAAATCTGTTCTTATTACTTTTTCAGTTTGTGGGGAAGGCAGACACGTTAAAATATAGAAAATGATACAGAAGGGGTTTCAAGAGGATGATGTGTATGCCCAGCCTGGATTGGAAAAGGCCTTATTCTTACCACATAATACTACCTTAAACTTGATAGTAGATAGTGGGCGAGTGAAAAGTCTTTAATATGAAAAAAGTAAAGAAAATTACTAAGAAATTTAGTTTTCTGGTGGAAAAATTGATCCCTCTAGGCAACAGCTCAACTTTCAGTTACTTCTTTTCATGAAAATAATGTTACCTCTCTGTTTTTTTT
>PVIC010055696.1:0-11122 GCA_004025085.1 Thryonomys swinderianus
ACACACACACACATATAAGCAAATCAATCAATCGATCAATTCTCGATCCTCCACAATGTACAGCTCACATCACTAATCATACTAAATCCTGGCCACCATCTTTATCACCAAGGGATCACAACAGCCAAATCTGTCTTCTTGCTCCTCTCATTTCATCTGTCCTCAACCAATTCCTATGCTTGACATCACCTCTCTGAGTATGCTTTTCCATATGACCTAAATTCCTGCAAGTAAAAGCAAAATTTCTTGGCACAACCTCCACCACTAGGCCCATGTCTTGGGTCTAATTTCTCACAACTCTCCCTCACCCACAGAGATGGTCTAGTCCAAGCTTACTAGATGATTTCCAGCTGCTTAGGATTCCTCCTTGCTTCTGCCTCCACGTATGTCACTTCTTCCTTGAAAGCCCTTTCCAAGTCCCCACCTTCTCCACTTTCAACACAGCCATGCCAGGCTGGATTTCTCCGGGGAAAAGTCCTCCACCTTCCTATCTATGAGGTAGGGAAAGCCTGACTACTCTTGTTCTGGAACCAATTGAGAGAAGGGCACTTCAGGCTGCCTGGTTCAAAACATAATTTCACCTATTCTGCAATATATGACCTGGGACAATCTACTCCCACATCCTCATCTACAAAAAGGAGGTTGTAAAATACTGGTACAAATTTCCCAATGTTATATGTGATTTTGAGATGTATATAAATTGTACCAATAAAGAATTCAATTAAAAAAAAGGAGGTTGTAATAGTATCTGCTTACCACAGGAAGATTTTATATGGGTTAAGTGAGATAATCTACATAATAAATGATATCTAACATCCAGTAAATGTTCAATAAAAACTAAACTGAACTTGTATCATCTGACTCGTTCCCTTGAAACACATCATCCTGGGAGGTTATCGCCTTCTCCATCCAAGCTGCACTCCTCAGAACATTAGTGATGCCCCATGCAATGCTTTTAGAACTAGTGTGCCAGCCATATGAGGAAAATCCATTCATCCCATAGGTAGGCCCCTTGTGGATCCTACTGAGACTATGACCTAGTGCTTCAACATCATTATTCACCAGGCCTGGCCCAAAAGGTTTTATAATGGTCAATCAAGCCCACACCTATTAAGTATACCTTCTGTGAAAAATTAAAGACAATACTGCATCAAAGGCTTCTAGCTATCCTCCAACATTCCATTTATATTGTTAGGGTTAGCGCTAGGGCTAGGAGTAAGATTAGTATTAGGAATACTACGGTCAGGAGGTCAGGGATGTAGCTCAATAGTGCTGTGTCTGCCTGGCAAGTGCAAGGTCCTGAGTTCAATCCCTCACACCACAAAAAAAAAAAAAAAACAAGAATACTGTGGTATGCATATATCAAAGATTTGGGGTTAATTTTGTAAGTTTGATAGTAGGACTATGGTTAGGATTCAGATTATAAATAGTATCAATATGGATATACTTGTATATTGAGACTCAATTTCCATGATAAGGGTTAGGATTATTCTAGAATTAAGTTGTGGATAGCATTGGTGCACATCCACCTAATTATTAGGGTTCACCTTCTAGGTTTGGCTTAGGGTGAAGGTAAAAACTGTTGGTTTGATTATTCCTGGGTAAGAGGATTCAATTTTTATTGTTAGTGTTAAGGTTACAGTGAGGATTAGGATTAAGAATAGTATAGTGGGCATATAATAGAGAATTGGGATTCATTTTGTAAGTTCAATAGTAAAGAGTTATTGTTAGGACTCCACTTAAGTATAGTGTCAGAGTGGATACATTTGGGTACTGAAATTCAATTTGTATGAGAAGGGTTAGGATTAGTGTAGAATAAAGTTAGGGATAGTGTTGATGTGTATATCCTTGAGGATTAGGGTTCACTTTCTAGGTTTAAAGTTAGAGATAGGGTTAGGGTTAGGATTAGGATGAGGAATATTGTCAGGCTGATTATGTTTGTGTTGGGATTAAATTTCTATTGTGAGGGTTATGGTTAAGGATAGGACTAGAATTAGGAGGAGTGCAGTGGGGATATACTAGAAACCTGGAGTTCATTTTGTAAATTTCATAGTAGAATTAGGATTAGGATTCAGGTGAAGGATACCACCTGTGTGGATATACTTGGGTGCTGAGATTCAATTTATATGTAACTGTTAGGTTTAGTGTTAGGAGTAAGTTGAGGATAGTATTGGTGTGCATATCCTTGATTATTAGGGTTCAGTTTCTAGGTTTAGGATTAGAGTTGGGATAGGATTAGAGTTAAGATAGTACCAATTTGATTATATCTGTGTATTGGAATTAAATTTCTATTTTTAGGGTTAGGGCTACTGTTCAGATTAGGATTAGGAATAGTGTGATGTGTGTATACATGAGAATTGGGGTTCAATTTTGTTAGTTTTATGGTAGGGTTAGGGTTCGGATTAATGGTAGTGTCAGTGTGGAAATACTTGGGTATTGAGATTCAATTATATTTAAGGCATAGTGTTAGGATTAAGTTAGTGATAGTGGTGATGTGCATAACTTTGAGTATTAAGAATCACTTTCTAGGTTTAGCGTTAGAGTTAGGGTTATGATTGAGGTGAAGTAAAGTGTCATTTTGATTATTCCTGAATACTGTAATTCAATTTCTGTGATTGGAGTTAGTGTTAAGTTTGGGTTAATAACAGTGTCAGACTGATTCATGCATATTTGGGTTCAATTTCTATTGTTAGGGTTAGCTTTTGTGTTAGAATTGGGAATGGTATTGTAGGATTACACTAGAGAATTGTGGTTCATTTTGTAAGTTTCATAGAAGGCTTAGGGATTAGAAGTAGTGTCAGTATGGATATATGTATTACAGAGTAAGGGTTAGGATTCGTGTTAGGATTAGGGTTAACCATACCATTGGTGTAACATTCCTGGGTATTAGGATTTACTTTCTAGATTTAGAGTTAGGGTTATGGTTAGAATTAGGCTAAAGAATAATTTTGTTTTGATTATACTTGTATATTGGGATTCAATTTCTCCTGTGAAGGTTAAGGTTATGGTGATGTTTAAGATTAGGAATAGCATAGTGGGTCTATACTAAAGAACTGGAGTTACTTTTGTATATTTCTATTACAGTTAAGCTTAGGATATGGAATAGAAATAGTGTCAATGTGGATATACCTGAGTACTGAGATTCACTTTGTCTCATAAGGGTTAATATTAGCATTAGTATTCAGTTTAGGGATAGAGTTTGTGTGCATATTGCTGAGTATTAGGGGCCACTTTCTAAGTTTAAGGTTAGGATTAGTGTAAAGACTACTGTCACTTTGAATATTCCTGTATATTGGGATTCAAATATGCCATCCACTCCTCAGCCAACCAAACATGACATTCATTGACTGAATCCTCCAAAACTAGGAACCCAAATCCAAAAACAAACTTCCCTCCCTTCCTTCTCTTTGGTACATGTGCCACTAGCATTTGAACCCAGGAATACTACCACTGAACTTCATCCTAAGCCCTTTTATTCTTAATTTTGAGACACATTTTCTGTACATTACCCAGGCCAGCTATGATCCTCCAGCCTCAGCCTTCAGAGCAGCTGGGGTTATGAACAGGTTCCAGGAAGCCCAGCTAAACCATCCCTTTGTAAATTGTTCTCTAGGTTACTTGATACAGTAACAGAAAGCTTACTAACATATTCTTTCTTTCTTCTATAGTAACAGAACTCCAGTTTTTGGCTGAGCACATGGTAAATAAAGACTTTATTTTTAGCTTTCCTTACAGCTACCCATGGCCATCTGGGGAAGTTCTAGCCAATAAGATCTGTGTGTGGACTGCGTCCCCCATATGATCTCCTTATAGACAAGAGGCACACTTTCTCCTCCTTTAACACTGACTACTGGCATGAGATGATAGAGAAGTTTCTTTTAAGCATGTTGGCTACAGAACACAGAAATCTTTCTCATTCTAGGTGTGGTATCTCACAATGAGACACGGATAGCTCATCATTCTAAATGTGTGTTTGCAAAGCAAAGAAGTGTGAAAGTATCTTTGCTATCATAAAGGCATCTGTAGCCCCAGGTGTCTTATATTAGGATACTTACGTAAGCACTAACCATTTGTAATTTCTTATAAAAAGTGAATTCACATTCCAACTAAAACAAACAAGCACTTCTAAAGCTACCAGCAAAATAAAAATTTTAAATATATTTTTATTAAGGAAAACATGAATTTTCCCAAAGTGACTACTTGGATGAAAGCACTCATCCAGCTAGAGGAACCATGTGTTATTTGTCTAATGAGTCACTCAGTCTACACAGTTAATCATTACTTCTCTTGAAATGGGAAGAGAAAACAATCTAATGGCCTCAATCCACCAAAATCACCTAAACACATTCAGTGACATTTACAATATTTTCTTCCAGGAAACTTTTGAACACCACAGTTAGAAAAATATAGATAACTCTAATAGATAAGGCTGAAGACCAGCTGCGGAGGTGTCTAGTCTGTAAACCCAGCCTTGCCAAGGCCAGCCAGACCTTCTGAGCTTCATTTATTTCTGTAAACACTAAGACTGAGGGATTTATAAGGAGCCAGAGTCTAAAAGCCTATAAGCCAAAGGAAAAAATGGCCGAGAAATAATAAATTGAAGGAGAAACTAGTCTAATGACAGGAATTTTCTTTAAAAACTAAGCTCCAAGAGTTGCCTATCCATCCAACCTACAAAGACCTGCCCACATTATTGCCCCTTGTCCCTAGTTGACAACAAAAACTTTCCTTTGGATGGAACTAGTTGAGCTTCCACCTGTATTCATTACCTCTCCCCAACATGACCTGGTGTGAAAGGATTGGAATGAGAAGGACAGAGGGAAAAGCAGGGTGCCAGAGTATCACAGGTAGTTTATTAGTTTTAATATCCTTCCAAATATTCAGACCCCAATTCAGGTTCCTGGGACCCAGAGATCCAGCCTAACATTTCAGGTTCCTCTTGTTTAAGAATACAGCACTTATAAACCATGTGCTTTCCAGTGCCTTCTTCCTCTCTACCCCATCAAGTGGGCTGAGAGGTAGTAAGTGTAGTTTGTTTAATATATTTTAAGTAAATGCCTGCTCCCCTAAAAATACAGCTATAAAATGGTCTAAGTGTGTGCATC
Source organism: Thryonomys swinderianus (assembly GCA_004025085.1). Lineage (NCBI taxonomy): Eukaryota > Metazoa > Chordata > Mammalia > Rodentia > Thryonomyidae > Thryonomys > Thryonomys swinderianus. The sequence goes on from PVIC010055696.1 coordinate 5,106, forward strand.
ACTCTTCATTGGGGGAAATGCAGGCCTTTGCTCCTGTGTGGCCAGTTCTGCACTTGAGTTACAGTCACTACACTTCCTGAAGGAACTCTCACAGGAGCGACTCAGCAGTACATGGCCTCCTGCATGTACTACATGAAAGAGACCACCACCAGGAAGTCAAACAAGAGACCCAGGCGCCCCGTGGCCACTTCCTCACCACAGCAGCATTGGCAGGAGCAGAGCCCGGGGCTGTTCCCCTGTACTTTTGAAGAATGGGGAGGTGGGGGAGGAATGAAGACGCTTTTGATCACTTCCAGGGTATGCCAGTCAGCACTATAAAGACCAAAAATCCCTTCCCTAGCCAAACACTCCTTTTGACCCTGATCCAAAAGAGGATGTTTTCCTGAGCTTCCTTCCTACTCTCCTCAGTGACTTCTGCCTACTTTGGTCAATGGCCTATTGTGTCTCTCCAGCCCTCCTCCAGGTACACGGAAGAGAAAAAAAAAAGTAAGAGTCTAGAGCCCTAACTTCTTCCCTATTCTTTTCTTCATGCTTTCATTTTTGATCACCTCCAGATGAAAGAAATCAGATCCCAAATGAAGATTCTCTAACACTCTGCTTCCAAAGCTAGTGAGCCACAAGTCAGTTCGAATGAAATCTCCCCTCTAGTGTGCAGCAAATTGTTATTCCAAAGATGGCTAACTGGATTTCTTTCCTATCCCATGTGCCGTGTCTTACAACATGACACTGATACTCCATCCTTGACAGGTAGCTCCAGTTCCCTTCCTTGAACCTGGGCTGACATTTAGTACTTTCTTTGACCAAGAGAAAGTGGTCCAAGTAATACGGCACAACTCCGGAGATTAGATCTCACAAGAGAAATAACTTTTCTTCCTGTTTCTCTGTGGGGACACATGTCTTCAGAGGCCTGAGCAAGCATTAAAGAAGTCACGATGCTAGAGAGGGAACATGGGCGGACTCCATTAGGATAAGGATGTAGAAGAAGCCTCGCCTGTTATAGCCGCTAGGAGTTCATGGTTCGTAAACATGTTCCTACCAGCTTGAACCACCTGTGGTACCGGCACAACTGGCCCTCGGGCAGCTTGTAAAGCTGTTGCCACAAGCAGTACAGTCATGGGATAGCCCTGCAATGCATTATCAGTGGATTGAGTCACCCACAAGCAAGACATATGAATTACAGCCCCACAGTGAACATGTTAGGCAAATACCAGACATGAGAATCAAGAGTGGCCTTTGAGATGAGTCCAGCCATGACAACACTCTGTCAGCAACCTCATCGGGGCCCTGGCCCCAAACACCTACCTGAGCTGCTCTCAAATTCCTGACCCACAGAAACATGGGAACAAAAGCAGTTGATTTTTGGGGGGGGGGGTTGTTGTTTTTTTAAATTTTTGTGTTTGGAGTGATTTGCTATGCAGTCACTGTTACTAGATCATAGGAACTTTAGAAGACTTGGCTCCTACTCCCAAAATAGCAATTTGCCACCTCTGGGTAGGTTTAAATAATCTCGTCAATGTTTAATTTCTACCTCCTAGTAAAGTAAATGACACCCTTTTTTTAAAAATGAAGTTTAAATTTCTGATTCAAGTTCTTGAAAATGTCATAATTTCTCTTTCAAGGTCACTCAAGAGGCTTTGCAGTAGCTCAAGGAGGGATTGGGCAATCCCCACAGCAGAAGTGTATAATTCCCCCTCACCAAGAAGACCTGAGCAGCAAAGGGCAGGTGCAGAGTGGGTCTGCTTAGGGCCTTTCTCCCCCTTTTTTGGTGGCAATGGGAACTAAACCTAGGGTCTTTGCATTGCGCTACATTTCCTGTCATTTCTTTAAATGTTAAGACAGGGTCTCACTAAATTGCTTATGCTGGGTTTGAACTTGTGATCCTCCTGCCTCAGCCTCATAGAGTGCTGGAATAACAGACATCCCCCACTCATGTCCAGCTCCCTCTCCCTCTTGCGCTTTCTGACCCTGACACTGGCTTTCCTCTGAGTCAACAACCACATTGCAGACCAAGCTTCTGAAACCAAAACTCAGCCATACCAATAACTTAAAACAAATAAGGACTGGTGACAGAAAGCAGGCTGGAAGCTGGCTGGAATTCAATACCCTAGGCTACAGCAGCCATAGACATATGAGAAGAAAGGTGCATTAATGAGACAAGGGAAGGATTGAGAAGATGAGGAAGAAGCAGGTAACTGGTACAGGAGCTTCCATTTTGGAAAGCTAAAGGCATGGTCTTTTAACTGAGTTCAGCTGGAACCTGAGATCACCTGCTCCCCATTTGTAACTGGAAACCCTCTCCTAAGAGCCAATTACTTGACATTAAAGTCTCTGACTTTAAAGTACTTTGAAACCAACACCACGTAAGTGCTTGAATAAACAAAATATTCATCTGTAATATTTTGGTTGATTACTTTTCTTTCAAGCATTGTACTATTTTCCTATAAGATAAAGTATTGTCACAGGGCTCTGGAAGACTTATCCTTCCCAAGCTACAGAGCTCCCTTTGGTGATGGTCTCTATAAACCTGTCCAGCTGTGTCTGCCCGGCAGCTGGGACTGAGTCCCTTCTCCCTCCTCACCAGAAACACTAGACACCCACAAAGGCCACCTCAAGCCAATAACACAAAACTTGGCACCTGGCCTGGAGTGCTCAGCTTCCCAAAGGCTCCAAATCCTGCCTGGGTTTCACTATCCATATCATGAAGCTCAGCCATTCAGCAGCTCCAGCAGTAACAAGTTGCTGTCAGAGGCCCAGACACACTGGACTCAACTTGGGAGAGGAGAACCCACAAAAGGATGTGGGGAACTGGAGGATCTCCTCTGCCTTCCAAACTACAAACCCAAGAAAAGCAAGCAATGAGTGTTCATTTTTGTATCCCTATGACCTAGTACTCAGAGATGGACATAGATTAAATAAAATAAGCAAATTACTATAAAGCTAACAGATTGCTTAAATGATGATGTGATAAATAAATGTTTTTCCCCAAAGTATCCCCATCCTAACCCCAACGCACTGTGAATATCTTCCCTTTCATAGCAAAAGCAACTTTGCATATGTTAAAGATCCTGAGATGAAGAAAATACTGTATACTAGATTATCCAGGTGGGCCCTGGACTCCGATGAGTCCTTAAAAAGAGAACAGGATGGTAGACGAGTCAAGGAAGGAGATGGGACAATGGCAGCAGAGGTTGCAGTGATGTAATTTCTGGCAGGCTGGATGGAGGCCTCACCAAGGAATAAAGGCAGCCTCTACAACCTGGAAAAGGAAGGGAAACAAAGTGTCCTCTCCAGAAGGAACAAAATCCCATCAAAGCCTTGGTCTTAACCCAGGCAGGCTGATTGTGAACTTCTCACCTCCGGGGCTGTGAGGTAAATAGCTCTGTGTTGTGCTAAGCCACGTGGTTAAAGTCATTTATTAGAGCAGCACAGCAACAGAAAACCAGAAAGGAGATATTACATATAAGTATAGGTTTTATATTTTCATTACATAACCACTACAATTCTCAAGCTACAGTACCCAAAGTATCAATTGATAAGGGACTGGTTTAATAAGACAGGGTACATGCATGCAATGACATAGTCATTAGGAAGCAAAAGGTCACTAATTGTCTTTTGCTCTTTTATATGCACACAAAAACACATACTTTTATTAAGGGTATAAATAATTCCATATTTGAGATACACTTTCTGCAAATAAGTAAGATCACACTATACATACTGTCTACCCTGCCTTTTGCGTTTAATACACTCCATCGCAGGTCTCACCCCCAAGTTAATGTAAAAGTATCTCTCGCCCATCTCAAGAAGATAAGATTAAATGCCAGATGTGGTGGCTGACACCTGCAATCCCAGCACTCGAGAGACAGATGCAGGAGGACTGTTATGAGTTCAAGACTTGCCTGGGCTACATAGTGAGCTCAGGGCCAGCCTGAACTACAAAGCGAGATCCCGTCTCAAAAAAAAAACCCCAAAAGGATTAAGCATCATTTCTTACTTTCTGCCTACTAATCGAATTTTCCAATATGTATTCTCAAAAGAAATATATGAATGTATTTCCATTCAGGAGAACACATCCATTCTCAGAAGACTTTGAAGTTGAAATTTCATTGTGAACACTACAAAATATGTCAGAACAAATATTAGTAAAACTTAATAAACCACTCAGTTCACCTGGTTTTATTCTTATTTGAAATACTAATGATTGAACCCAGGGATGCACCACCATTGAGCTACACCCTCAGTCCTTTTTTATTTTGGGACAGAGGCTTGCTGACTTGCCCAAATTAGCCTCAAACTGTTGATCCTCCTGCCTCAGCCTCCTGAGTAGCTGAAATTATAGGTATGTACTATCACACCTGGACAGTTGCCTTTACTTTTAATTTTTAAAATTAATGAAAGAAGCCAGTTAATCAAATTTGAATCACATGGGCACACGAGTGTTTTAGATTTACATTTTAGCCACTTGGATTACTGAGATTTTTCCAAAACTTCTATTACTCCTACCACTTTCAGCATGGCTGATTAATTGCTAATCTCACTGAGAGATGTTGACAAATTAATACACAGGAACTGAAGTATCAAATGTGCAGTGGTGACTTCTAAAGGACTGATATGCCCAGCTCATAATGGGAAGGATATGAATAATTCACATATTTCCTGTACAGGGAGGAGGGAGGGAGACTTTTGGATATCTAAGCCTAAATCTGGTTGAATTAATTAAAGAAGAGGAATATGACGGATGGTGGATTCTGTTGCTTAGCTTCACAAGTTACCATCACAAATTTCATTTAGAATTCACAACAGGGCAGCCTCCCAGTAAAAGAGCAGCGCCAATTAATAAATCTGGTCCCAGAATCTGGGAATCAAATTTTTCTTTGTGAAAAAGAGAATGGCCATGCAAAAAGCAACACTGATTACTGGCAGACATTCCAGAGCCAAAGAGAGAAAGTACCACAGGTTAGCGCAGTGCCTTCTGATGGAAAGAAACAAGTGCCCAGCAGTTCCATGGTCATTGCTCAGCACTGATCAAGGCACATCTCATAAGCTCAGAGCTTCAGCCCAGGGCCAGGAGTAAAATGGACCTTCTGTGATGTAACAAATAGTGCAGGGGGTCAGTGATGTGATGGTGAATGGTCCTCTGGCTGTCTGGGAGGAAAAAAAACGCTTGTACTTGCAGCATTTTTCAATCTCCCTGATGTAAACATACCCACCCCACTGCAGATTTCAAGCCACTAACTTGGTATCAACCGGTTTGTAAAAATCTTGAAATTTTGACAATCAGCTCTTGGGAGCCAGCCCACCCCTGTTCACTATTAAGCAGCCCTTCATCCTTATCAAAAATATAAAAACACAACTTTCAAAGGTCTGAACCTCCACTTGTTCTTTTTCTTTCTTTCTTTCTTTCTTTCTTTCTTTCTTTCTTTCTTTCTTTCTTTCTTTCTTTCTTTCTTTCTTTCTTTTTTTTTTTGAGACACTGTCTCACTTTGTAGTTCAGGCTGGCCCTGAACTCACTATGTAACCCAGGCAAGCCTTGAACTCAGCAGTTCTCCTGCTCTGCCTCCCAAGTGCTAGGATTACAGGTATGAGCCACCATGCCCGGCATTGTGGTGTGTGGTACTGATTCCTGGTGGGCATGATAAACACTTCCAGCACTGTGGTATGTGCTTACCGGAATCAAACTCAGATCTTTGCATTTGCAAGGCAGACACCAGAACCACTGAGCTAAATTGCTGGCCCTCCACTCATAGGTAAAGTGTTGTGTGTTCTCTCTTTTGGGATATGCCCTTCCAATAGAGTACACACACACAGATGGAAATGCTTACACATCATATGATTCACAAATGTAAAACATAAAATCCAGTGGCTATTAGTATATTCAGAGTTGCACAACCATCACCAGATTTAATTTTAGGACATTCTTCTTACCTCAAAAAGATATGGCCTCTAACTTCAGCCAATAACCCCAGTCCTAGTCCACATTTAATCTACTTTCTGTCTCTATGCACTAACTTGGATAT
>PVIC010055697.1:0-11160 GCA_004025085.1 Thryonomys swinderianus
TTCCTTTTCTATGAGCAAAATAAAAGAAAGCTGATCAGAAACAAGAGATGGACTTTGTGGGAGAGAGAAGGGGTCTAGAGATGAGAGGAGACAGAGACAAGAGAAGGGCATATATCCATTCTGCTTCACAGACACATACTGATAGAAATAGGAAAAGAAAAGAAAGCCAGAGCATGGGGCACCTCGGAGTTAGGGTGCTATATCTGAGAGGCCCAGAGAAGCCGATTTTGGGGTCTCTCTCCCTGTGTCAGGGCTCAGTGCCCAGGAAAGGTCTACCCTGTGCTACCCGAATGCCTCTTGCAGTGTACGGTCAGGGCTCCGGCTTTCGTTCTGGGGCTGATCTGTGGAAGGAAGGCAGAGGGAGGCGCTTCCTGTTCTAAGGGCCACGTGTCAGGAGAGCTTTTGCCCTCGGTATCGACTATGAAATTCAAGACCTGTGCATTGAAGTGTGCTTACAAATAAAAAAGAATGTTTCAAAATACTTGAATGTGGGCATGTCGGGGCATTAATATTTTTGAATGATGACGAAAAAAAGAGAAGATGATCTTTGAGAATGAAATGTGAACCCTGACCCTCCTGCTGCTCCCTTCAACTGTGCTTTCTCACAGCGACATTAGTTTCCATGATGTTCATGAAGTTAACTTTTTCAATCATTTTATTCCTAAAAGATCACATATGGACTAAACAGTGACATTTTATGTTCTCTTAAATGACCTCAGAGTGGCTCGTGAAGCCTTTGTAATCGAGTGTATTTTTATGCATTTTTTGGGGGGGGGACGCTCACCGGCTCCATATTCCACTTGTGTCCGAAGACGTCACATGTGGACACGTGGCTCGTGTCTTCCCAAGTCAGTGGAACTCCCCTCCTCCCCCTGAATGGCAGAGCAAGACTGTTTGCCAAGTGGTGTCTCTGAAGGATCTAACCTTCTCTTCCAAAGACTTTTGGCCGAGAAATCACGAAACTTTGAAGGGCACAACTCTAACTTCACTAAACTTCCTAGGATAGGAAGAGTACTTAATATTTGCATTTACAGCACACGCCTGCACGAAGTCAGGAGTACTGCTGAGTGTCTCCCTCAAAGCAGGAAGCTGCAAGTAATGCTCAGTGACTTCTCACCTCTACCCTTCTGTTAATTCTACTTTGTTTTCAGGCTCTAATAAAATCAGTCAGCCAGCTATTAAGACACTAGACTTTTAATCCTTTCCCCAGTATTTCTATTTAAAGACAGAACAATAATTGCTGCGAGACAAGCTATGTGACAGTTGATCCCTGCTGTAAGACTTACCACTTGTCTACAAGTAGGTTTCTGAGTGCTGAGCAGTCTGTTTCTTTCTGTGTTCCTTTCTCTTTCTTTTTCATACTGAAAACCCTACTCATTGAACGATCCTCACTTTGAATCCACCTGTAGTTCAGCACCTGTAGCACAGCACCACCCACCTTGCTGACGGACCCTCCTCCGACCTGTGCTGGTTATCTGCCCTGGGCCAGCAGCTCCCAGTTCCGGAGAGCCCAGGGCACTGGGAGTGCTCATCTGTAGACACCATGTGGTGTCCCGGCCCCAAGTTTCTGACTTGGTGGGTCTGAGGTGGAGTCTGCGCATGTGTGTGTCTGCCCTGTTCCTGGAGACTCTGATGTTGGTAAGGTCAGGGTCTGTACTTGGCGAGGGCCTGTGCTGGGCAGCCGAGAATACCCACAAGTCTGCTGCCTTGAACTCAGAGCCCAGAGTGACATCCAAGCCCTATCTTTTGTTTGGTTTGTGCTGGGCCTCTTCGCTTTCCTGAGGCAGGGGTGGGCTAAGTAAACCATTGACTTCCACGTATCACAATTTCTAGGGGACTTAGAATCCCCCTCATTCTTCCTGGATGACTCTGGCAGGAAAGAGCATTGTCTCAGGGTTGAAGGTGGTGCTATCCAGCTTAGCCAGGCTGCTGGAATTTCATCTTTTACCTGTGCTCTCTGCAGGAAGGAAACACATGGGGGGGTGGTCGCCCTGCCTGTGGACTAGTGGCAGTTCGCAGGTGGGCGGTGCTGTGCTACAGGTGGGCGGTGCTGAACTACAGGTGGGCGGTGCTGAACTACAGGTGGACGGAGCTGAGCTGTTGTACTTTCCTTTGGTTCACCGAGTCTTGACCAGAATCTGCCTTTGCCGGCCTTGCTAGGTGAGCTCTCCTGGAGAGGAGCCGACACATAGAACCAAAACTGTATGTCTAGTTGAAATCTAGAATCTTTGGCTGGCAGGGAATTTCAGAGAGACTGAAGGGGGCTCTTCATTGTATAGAGGAGGAACTCAAGTCTGTCAACAGCTGAGATCAGGGGCAAGGGAGGCGGGGACCAGACCCCATCTCTGAGGTGCACTCAGTGTGCTATTTGCTCTGGCTATCATGTGGCTACTCAGTTTACGATGAACTGACAAAAGCTAATGACCACATCCTTTTGAATTTTCCTTTAAAAACTGTTTGCTCAACTGCTAGTTCACAAATATTTCCTTTATTTGAAATCTGACGGAGCAACATCCAGATACCCACAGTTCCGTATGACCACGCAGGAGGGAACCAGGGCTCCTGTGGAGAAAAGGCTATTTCTCAGAGTTTAGATCCATAGCAAGGGTGGACAGTGCCCTAGGGGCTGGGAGAATTAGCCTTGTAGAATCATCTGGAAGCTTGAGGTTTACCTTCTGCCAGCAAACACTACAACTGAAGAGCTGCTGAGAGACAAATTAAATATAATCTGTCCTGATGCGATTGCCTGCCAGATTTCTGGTCCACAAATCTGGATAAAGGTCAGATATGTCTCTAAACTGAATCATAGATCCCTCTTAAGGACATGTCTTAACCCAATCTGTTATTGAAGTCTTATGATTTTCATGGAGTCTAATGTGGATTTGTGCTCACTCTTCATGGCTGTAACTTACTTCAGTAGCACCCTAGGCCCTCAGTACTTTTAATAGAGATGTACTGCTTCCCCAGAGAGAGAGAGAGAGAGAGAGACAGACAGACAGACACAGACACACAGACACACAGAGAGACAGACAGAGACAGAGAGATGGAACAAAGAGAGAACAAAACAAAACTGTAGTGGCTGTTTAGGAGATTGCCATTTTAAACTGTGTAATTACTGGCACCGTGTACTTGTGAGATGATATTATCTGATGACAATTTATCATTGTCAGGGAGATAGAGAGCTGTGTATTTTTAAATTTCTGCTGTGATATGGAAGCAATTATCTTGTCAAGGCTGGAAAAACTTAGGTTCTGTCAAACAATGTAAGAACACTCGTGATGAAGAGCTTGGAAAGTGACAAGAGAGAGGGTGACTGATCACAAGGCTGGGGTGACTTCACGGGCTTGGTTACCTGGGTGCCGGCTCCACCTGGCATGGCGGCTGCCTCCCCCTGGCCTCCCAGATCTGGCCATGGAAACCCAGGGTGGAGCTGGGGTTTGGGCTTCTTGGATCCTGCTGGTGCATTTCTGCTAATTACATAAATCAAGAGCAGATGTGCTGAAGCCGAGCACCTCATATTTATTCTACAACGTGTTTTCTTTAAATGACAAATGTTTTTTAAGGCCAAAAAAAAAAAAAAATAAGAAGGAGAAAAGTCATTATATAGCTTTCCTTTGCAACACACAGCCAGAGGGTTATGTGTCTCGAAAAAGGCAGTTCACCCCATGAGCAAGGCCAGTGGTCTTGGGGCAGAAGTCCCTTTGCAACTGTTTGAGAACCTTATTAAGGTTTATATATGTGTGGTGTTCTACAAATCCTGGATTCCATGTTCCCCAAACTATTTTTAGATTGTAACTTGTAGGTGAATTATTTTTTACTCTATATAGCATGGTTGATAAGGCCAATAAAATACTCCCACAGAGAAGGCAGCAAGGAGGAGTTTTCCTTTAACAGGAATACAAGGAGGTTGGGAGAGCGGAGAGGCCTCCCTGCCTTGGGTTTCTGCTCGGTGAGAAGACGCAGATGTCACGCTGAGCAGATTAGTGGCCACGGGAGGAGCACGGCTTTCTCTTTCATTCTGAAGGCTGGAAATGGGGAGCAGACATTTTGGAGGTGGAAACAGCGTAGGTGATGCTGGAACAAGAACTTTAAGCATAGTTTTTGCGCTGTCCCTGTTTATAGGAACAAGTCCCATGCTGGCAGCAAGACAGACTGCTTCCTACGGAGAGCCTCTGGTTAGCCAGGGCGTGCAGAGGGGACGTGACACAAGAAGGCAGACAGGTCCGTGTGAGTTCTGGCCCGGGCTCCTGCGTCCCTCTTTGCTTGTCCTAGTCACCCGAGGGGAATAAAAAGGAGGCGATGTCTGGGATAAGCGGGTAGTTGGAACCCCCTTGTAAGAGGCATCCTGACAAAGAAACTGTGCGTGTGGCTTTAATTTCTGGACAGTCCCTGAAGTTAAACCATGCTAAGCCATTGCCCTTCCCCGGGGGAGACAGTTTCTAATGTGAATGACTCAACATGTTTTGGTAGAATCTGAGACAGGTCCAGAATCACAAGGAACAATGATCAATATAATTAGATATTTGTAAGGAAAGTGCTTAATTCCACCAAAGCACTCATTTTTGTTTAAGTCTTGTTCTAATTTTCTATTGATTTTGTGAATGTAACAGTTTATTATAGAGTTAAACATCTATGATTATGGGCCCAACAAAGATTTAAATTTTCATCGAAAAGTATAACCGATGGGAAAATAAAGTGTCACTCACTTATCTTCCCCGTGGCTCACGCGTGAAACGTACTCCTGAAAGCTTGGCTGTCTGCACGCCCCCCTTTCCCTAACTTCCGAGATCACAGTGTGCACTTACTGAGACTCCTTCCCCGGAGCTCTCGCGCCTCCTGGAATCCTCACTGGATCACTGAGCAAACTAAGCTGTGGCAAGACTGGCCCTGGCTGCGGCTCACCTTGGCTGCAGGCTCGAGTCCTTGTGCGCTGGGTCGCTTTGAGCGAGTACTCGCCATATGCCGGGCGCAGCGTCAAGTTAGGTGCTGGGGTCTCCCGGATGACAGGCTCGTGGGCCTCGTCTCCCGGCTGGGGCTGGGGGCCAGCGTGGAGGTCCTTGCCGGGAATCGGTGTGTGTGTAGAGGACAGTTTGGAGCGTGGCCCGAAAGGAGCAGCCTGTGTCATGGAAACAGTGCTGCCCTTGGCTTTAGTTGCCGTGAGAGCCGAACGAGCCACTGTCCGACACTGAGTGGGGAAGCTTCCGAGGCGGAGGGTTCAGTTAGCCCTGGAGAGTGGGCCGGGCAGGGCTCGAGGGCCCAGCTGCCCGAGCCACTCTTTCAGGACCCATTTTGTGAAGCAGTGAACAGCGAGGCCAGGTGACCCAGCAGAGCCCCAGGAGAGTCACAGCTGTGAAGAGCTGGTGTATTGGTGCGACTGGGGGACAGACTTTGTGTGGGTGCTGGGGAGGAGAGAGACCACAGGCAGCCGACGTGGATATGGAGCAGATGTGGCAGCGTCAGAGCTGGCGTGGGGACCCAGGAGTGGCTCTGGCTAAAGAGCTGTGGGAAGAGCTCAGGTGTCAGTATCATAGGTGTGAGGAGCCTGCGGTGCATCCACAGGGAAGATAAGTGAGTGACATTTATGAAAAGTTATAAAATACTTCACAGCTGTCTGTACAGCACTTGTCATTGGCTGTGTGCTGCTCTGGGCATTAGGTTTCTACTAGTAAACTGTGGCCAAACCTTTCTCCAGGTGCTTCCACTTCTTCTCTTCCCTCTCTCTCCTGGCTACCATACCGTCTCTGTTGTCCAACAACCTTGGGAGGGGGAGTGGGGATGCGGAGTCACAGCTCCCAGACTCTGTGTCAACTGAGAAGCTTCCCTGTTTGTTATGGAAGTTCCAGGCGTTTATATAGTGTGGCTTGGGATGTGATTGGATGAGAGGGCGGGAGCAGTGCTTGCAGCAGGGTGTGATTGGGCACAAGGGCAGAAGTAACATTTAGCAATGTATGATTGGTCTGCACCCATCTGCATCATCTATGTTGCTGTGGCTTCTTAAAGGGCAATTGTATCTGTCTGCAGGGGGTTGGGAGAGAGAAACAGAGAGACAGAGAGAGACAAGGAGAGGGAGAGGGAGAGGGAGGAGAGGGAGAGGGAGAGGAAGAGAGAGGGAGAGGGAGAGAGAGAGAGAAGAGAAGTAGTGGAAGCACCTGGAGAAAGGTTTGGCCACAGTAAACAAGTCTGTTTCCATGGCAATATATTCCTGTGGGATGAAGACAATCAGAAGTATGTTCAGTGGATGATTTCAGAGTTAAGAAGGCATCGAGTGATCTAAAAAATCTCATTGATTGCACAACTTGGACTTGAGCGTTTAGATGGAATCTCCTGCAAGAATACTGCCTTAGTCCCTTGTTTGTCACTGAGACAAAATACCCCAGGACCACATTAAAGGAGGAGGAGTTTATTTTGACTTGTAGTCACAGTGCTTGGATAGCTGGGTCCCAGGTGCCTGGAGTCCAGTGGTAAATAACAGAGGAAAAGCTATTCAAAGCAAAACAGGAAGGCACTGGTGAGGTTTAAACCAGGTAAACACTAGTGTCATTATTTTAAGTGGCAAAAAATTCTAAATTAGTTTTTACATTTTTAATTCTTATAAAAACTATGTTTATGCTTTCAACTGTGCCAAACAAATTTTTTAAAAAGCCTCATAGAGGACCTCCCAAGTGATACCTCTGAACAAGACAGAAGCTTCCTGTAGCAGCCAGCACTCTGGATGTCAAGGTCTCAAGGCCAGCACTTGCTTCGCCACTTTGTTGGCCAAGAAAGGCAAAGTTGGTGACCTCGATACCCTACCTACCAATACTTGTCATGTTCCTAGTGAACATGGGGAAAATTAAGTATTTATTAGCTCATAAAAATAACTCCTGACATGTTTACATAGATATTTTTCAGAAAATTGTGTTTTCCAAAGCAAAACAAGACCCCCCCAAAAAATCAAAAAATGAAAAAAACCAAAAAACAAAACGAAAATAAAGAGAAGGGTGTCATGGCTTAACACTTTGGTCAAACAATGTGGGCTAATAAAAGACAGCTGGGTTTCTGTACCTGCTTCTGCTCTCAGCAGCTGTGATATAACAAGTTGTGTATATTCCTGAGAGCATCACGTGGAGGAATGAATAAATGGCTTCTTTGCACTGTTAGGAAAATCGTTTTGACATTGTCGGTGCCATGACGGGCACCTGGACCACACCCAAACGCTGTGCTGAGATGAGACATCGGCTGTATCCTGACTTCCCTGGGGCCCAGATCGGCTCCCCACGGTTAACGGCCCCCACCCGGGGGCTCCTGGGACTCGGCCAGTTAGCATAGCGAGCACTTAGAGCAGCGCAGACCAAGTCCCTAGTAACACCAGCTATTTTTCTTCTCCTTGTAATTCTGAGTGGAAACAAAAACTCTTCCGAGAAATTGCAAAACCTCATTGAGACTTTATTCCAACCGATTTTTCCCTTCCTGTCTCTCTTGCTCCATGTGTAAAATGAGACTTCGAACCTGGGTGCCAATTGACAAATGCTACTGTCAAATAATGGGAGGTTTTGATGCTGGCCAGTTGTTGACAAGGAGCCCGCTTTATGCCAGGCCATCAGCTGCTGACAGCTTCACCGCCATGGCTCCTGATTCTTTCCTTCTTCAGCTTTTCTCCTCAGGGAAGCTGGTGGGAGACGAGTGGAGGGGAGTGATTTGATCGCACCCGAGTCTGTGGGGGCTGCCAGCCTCAGTTTGCCTCGTTTCTCCTCGTATTTTCCATACCACAGTCAAAAGATGAATTGATGAATTTGAGGAATGAACATCAGATGCCATCATCAAATTATTGAAAATTTGTATCAGCTCTCTGTCTTGTTGTTTGTTTGTTTTTAATAGGAATGAATGTAATTCTCAATCTTGACTTCACGTTAGAACTGCCTGGGAAAATTTAGAACCAGCACTTAGATTCTGCCTCCACATATGCTGATTCAGTTGGGCTGGGGTGTGGCACAGACATCAAACGTTTTAAAATCCTCATAGCCTCCAAGGTTTCACTAGGCTGTGACTATAAAAGGTCATATGCTTTACTTTTTTATTGTAAAATATAAAAAAACTACCATAAATGTCAACTGAATGATTTGTTATAAAATGAACATGTATCGCGACCCGGCACAGGAAAGAGGGCTGCCAGACTCCCGGGGCGCCCGTTTCTCCAGTCACGCAGTGACTCCAGCTCTCCGGAGGTTAGTGTACCCTGACATTTTACAATCGATGGCCTGGTTTATCTTATAATTTATGAATTATAGAGTATTATAGAGTATTAAGCCCTAAACAACATGGGACAGGTTTGTACTCTTTTGCGTTTCATTTCAACAGAGTCCTGCTTGTTTGGCTCCACCTTACAGCTTTACTTTTTTATTTACTTGTGGTTTTAGACATGGTTTCCTGTTATTCTATAGTATATTATTGTATCAGTGCAAGAGTGTCTTTCTCTGCGACACTCCTGGTAGATATTTTGGTTGTTTTGGTTTTGGACTGTGGTGGGCAGTGGCTGCTGTGAATATTTTTGCATGTATCATGGCACATAGGGGTAGACGTTTCTGAATATAGATAGCTAGGAGTATAGCTGGTGTCAGTCACTTTTCCGGCACTGGGACAAAATGCCTGATGCACACAGCTTAAGGGAGGAGAGGTTTATTTTGACTCATGGTTTCTGGATAATTCAGTCCATCGTCTGCTGGCTGCAAGGCAGGAAGGGCCGGTGGGAGAAACCTGCTCGTCTCATGGTGGCAGTCAGGAAACACCGAGAAGGCCGGAGCCAGGGAGAGGAATGGACCCTTCCAGGTCCCGCCTCAGGGACCCTCCTCTAGCCAGGCCCCACCTCCTAAGAGCACTTCCGCTTTGATGCAGCCATGGGGAGTCCACCGATGAGCATTTCACCCACACTATCCAATCACCTCTGATACCCATGAGGCTTGGAATCGACGTTTCAGACTAAACTAAATGCTGCACGCATCCGTTTCTCAGAAAGAAGAGACAGAGACTGAGCTGCAGTGCTGGGCTCATGAGACAGGCTGCAGTGGGGCCCAGACCCGATACGCCCCCTGCTCGGCTGGGACCCTGCAGGCAATGCTGCTGCTCCGAGTGCTGTATGCGGGGGGATGTCGGCCCACAGGGGGCGACCAGGAGGTGCAGGGTGAAGAGACAGGCGCTCTGCCTCCCGCGGGGGGAGGTCCCGGCCGCTCCTCCGCAGCCCGGGCTGGGGCCCAAAGGTGGCCTCTGGGGAGGGCGGTGGAGGGCTGCACCGTGTGGGGACAGCTGGCGGGCCCCAACCCCACCCGCAGAAGCTGGGAGACGCAAATAGGCGAGTTTGTGGCGGGAGCGCAGATCGCCCTCGGCCTGGAAGTGGTTAGTAGTTCTAATCGGCTCCGCGGTCCTGACGGGTCGTTCCCTGCTATCTAATTAGCTCCTGGATGCTTTGAAGAGATACCCTGTATTGTTCCCGCTTCTTCTGTGGTTGTGGGCGGAAGTCTGTCCTGAATTAATTGCTTTGGTGCACACTTCCCGCCCTAAATCAGTACAGGCTTGTCGCAGAAACCTCTGCTGAGTTCCTCGGGGCTACCAGGGAGCCCTGGAAATCGTTCCTGTGCCTCGGCGTGGGCGCCGAGTCTCTGGTAGCTGCTCGGTCTTCCGCGGGTTCGGGGCCGTCTCGCCGCATGGAGCCGCACCCCCCGCGGGTGCCGCCGCTGTCACGCTGCATTTTGCTCCCGGTAGACGGACGGGCTGTGGTGCGTTCGCGTTGGCCCAGCCTGGTTCCAAGAGCTGATCGTTCAGTTTTCAGGAATTTTATGAGCCAGTGGTTAACTATGAACGTTGTTAAAAATTAAATTATACCTACTTATAATTTAATTAAGTTCTATTAGAAACAAATCCCCAATCCGTACACTCCTAACTCAGCGGCTCCTCATTATTTCACCCCGTGTTGCTCTTTACGCTTTTGGGGCCACCGCGGCTGGGTCAGCTGTCCTGGGGTGGGAGGTCCCGCCGAGGGGCTGCTCAGGTCCGCTGGAGTTGGGAAATGGCACACGGTTCAAATCAAGCGCTCTTTAAAGAGTCAGTTCTTAAACATCCTCCACGTAGCGCAAGACACAGACCCTCCATTGGCATCTGCATGGTGGCAGGGCACCAGGCAGACGCTGAAGCCAGCAAGACTCGGGAAGGAGCGAGGGGACCAGCCCACGGGGCGCGCAGCGGTGCTGAAGATCAGTGGCGCGTGCTGAGTGCTGTTCTGAGGCACGAGCTTGGGCCGCTGGGTGGTAGTTCCTCGTGGGGCTGCTTTGCCCAATGTGCGTCTGGCTAATGGTGGTAGAATTCATCTTCCCTGCCCGGCACTGGCCTCCCCTCAAAGACAATGACGTCAGATGGCTCGTTCTGACACGGGCTCCAGGCCCAGGCCCAAGCCACACAGCGAATGAGACAGTGCTGTCCCTCAGCGTCCGCCTACTCTCCTTCCCCATCGGTTCGTTCTCGGCGTGGCTTGGCCCTAACACCTCCCCAGGGCGGCCTCAGCAGGAGCGCTCGGGCCCTCCCTCCTCACACAGGACCCGCCTCTGGTAGGGTCCAGGCCTGAAGAAACCCACTGCAACCCCGTGCGGCAGGCTGGGATTGGGCCTTGGAGGAGCGGCCTAGCTTCGCGCTTTTCCCAGGAAGCCTCCCCTTCCATCTCGTGGAGTGGTTCTGTCCAGGGAGCAGCCTGTCTTCCTGTCAGAGCTTACCTCAGTTGTCACTCTCAGAGGTAACTTCCTTAATCACTCTACGATAATTAAAAACTTCTCAGGCTCTGTCCTTTTCCCTCTTGGTACTTATTTTCCTCATCCACTCACTTCCATAAAATCTGGTCTTGTTTGCTGCCCCCCCCCCCAGCAGACAGCAGCTTTCATGACAAAGTTTTTTTTTTTTTGAGACAGGGTCTCGCTTTGTAGTTCAGGCTGGCCCTGAGCTCACTATGTAGTCCAGGCAAGCCTGGAACTCAGCAATCCTCCTGCCTCTGCCTCCCGAGTGCTGGGATGACAGGTGTGAGCCACCACGCCCGGCACTGTGGTATGCGGTATTGATTGCTGGTGGGTGTAAGTCTCCATGCCCAGCATTGTATGTGGTTACCGGGGATCAAACTGAGGACCTTGCGCTTGCGAGGCAGGC
>PVIC010055698.1:0-11156 GCA_004025085.1 Thryonomys swinderianus
CCACACCCCCTTGTAAACCCCCAATTAATTTTCCCAAATCAAATAATTTATGTGCTTATTTATGACCATTTTCCTCATATGTTTGCTACAAATTAACTAGCAGTAAAGTACAAATGGAAACTTTCATTTCTAGGCTCTACATGGAGAGGCCATAAGTCAAATTCAAGCATTTCATTTAAAAATTTTAAAAGAAATTCATATAATATAAAATTAACCATTTTTTATTACAAAAACAATATGAAGGGTAATTGAAAAATATGAAAAATGTTAAGATTTTTAAAATTTTTATTACAGTAAAAAATATTCTGCCATTAATCTCCCTTAAAATATTTCCCCTCACTTCAAACATACTTATCCCACTTTGGAAAGAAGGTCTAAAAGTCATTTTTTCTGAGAGTCTTAGTTGCACTGTCATAGCTGTTTTGATGTTCTGAATCAATTAAAAACAGTCACCTTTCAGGGTCATTTTGACTTTGAGGAAAGGCCAGAAATGGTGCAGATTCAGTGAATAAAGTAGATGTCAACAGACTGTGTTTTTAGGAGTCTGGCTTCTCATTGAATGGCACCGGGAAGCAGCCATCGCTGGACTTTTTATCACACTTGTAAAAACACTCATGAAAGAGGACTTCTAGGACCACTTCAGAAAATGGCAAGAATAATGGGATAAGTGTGTCAGAAGTAAGGGGTAGTATTTCTTGAGGATTAATGGCAATATATCTTTCACTTTAATAATTTTTATTTAAACTTTCACTGTATTTTCCAATCACCCTTGTACTTGTATGTGCATTTAATGAAAAAATTATCTATAAAAGGGAAGATATCAAAATGTTTGTGTTGATTTCAGATTTGGGGTATTTTAAAAAACAACTATATTGAGATGTAATTCACATATCATACAGTTTATCTCTTTTAATTGCATAATGGAATAGCTTTTAATATATTCAATATTGCAAACTGATCACCACTACCAATTAGAGAATATTTCCTTTTTCTCTCTTTTTAAATTTTAAAAAATATTTTCAGTGCTTGGAATAGAACCCAGGGTGTCACACATGCTAGACAAATTATCCACCAGCGAGCTAGATCCCCAACCCAAGCATATTTTTCTCCAACCTCAAAACAAATCTGCCCCACTTAGCCGCCTTTCCTCTATCTTGTATCCCTCACATGTGACTTTTCTTTCACTTTTTTGTATTTACTTTTCATAGTATTTGAAAGTTTTACATTTCCCATATTATTTTTATAGCACCAGGAGGGAAATAACCAAGTTCTTTTGACTGTGGAAGCAATTTTGTAGGGAGGAAAAATCCAAGTTCTTTCTATGCATTTTATTTCTTAAATTTATTTTTAATCAATATATAAAATGTAATATTATTGGGGTCCATCTGATGTTTCATCACCTATGTACTTTGTGCAATCAGTTTTAACATATTTATCTCATCAAGTATTCAATCTTCTTTATGGGGCAAAGATCCAAAAATCCTTGTTGTAACTTTTTGAAACGTACAATATATAATTGTCTCTAGTCACCCCCCTGTGCAAAGATATACCAGAGCTCTTGCTCTTACCTAACTGTAATTTGGTACCCATTAATCATCTTTCCCTTGTCATCTTCCCCTTCCTCTCCCCAGACTCTAGTAACCACCATTCTACTGTCAACTTCTAAATCAACTTTATTAGTTTCACATATGCATATAATTATACTGTATTTGTCTCACCATGGCTGACTTGTTTCACTTAACCTTACAATATTTAGTTTTACCCATGTTGATGTATATGAGAGTATTTCACTCTCTTCTGTGGCTGCATAGTATTCCACTGTTTGTATTTATCATATTTTTATATCCGTTCATCTGTTGATGGACATTTAAATTCTTTTCATTTATTAGTTATTGTGAATAATGCTGCAACAAACATGGAAATGCAGATTGGATCGTGGGAGCATTATACTCATCAGACTCCTCCACTGATGATTTTATAGTTAAATGTGATAGGGGGTGAAGCCTAATTAGAGGAGGTGGGTCACTGGGGCTATGGACTAGAAGTGATTATCTCCCCCCCACCTCATTTGTCTTTGCTTCCTGACTGCCACACCATGAGCACTCTTCCTCTGCCAGGCTCCTTTGCCCTGCCTTGGAGTTAGCCAGTTGCAGACTGCAATGTTTACAAACTCTCCAGTGACAACCTTTCTTTAAATTGTGGATGTCAGATACTCTGTCCCAGCAATGAGAAAATGACTAAGACAGATATGTACCTAGCAGTGGGACTGTTGGGTCACATGATAGTTCTATTTTTCATTATTTGAGGAACATCCACACTGTTTTCTATAATGCCTAAACTAATCCACATTCCTACCAAGAGAATGTAAGGGTTCCCTTTTCTCCAGTCCTCACCAGCACTGATTACCTCTTCTCTTTGTAATAATAGCCATTCTCACTGGGATGAGGTGATATCTTAGGATAGCATCTTTTGATAAGTGTCTATTTAAATCTTTTGCCCATTTTTAAACTGAGTTACATTTGGTTTTGTTTTGCTATTGAGTTTTTCAAATTCCTTATACATTCTGCATATCAATGCCAAATAGTTTGAAAATATTTTCTCCTATTCTATAGGTTGTCTGTTCACTCCAATGATTACTTCCTTTGCTTTGATGTGAAAGTTAACTATTTTATTTCTTGAGGCTGTATCTCACTATGTTGCTGAGATTGCCCCCAAAATTCTAGTGACTCAGTCTCTCAAGTTGTTGAGACTACAGATGTGCTATTGTGCCTGGCTACAAAATTAAACATTTTACAGTGAAAAATTCAGTGACATTTAGTA
The DNA here is from genome assembly GCA_004025085.1 of Thryonomys swinderianus. NCBI lineage: Eukaryota > Metazoa > Chordata > Mammalia > Rodentia > Thryonomyidae > Thryonomys > Thryonomys swinderianus. The sequence continues at coordinate 2,821 of PVIC010055698.1, forward strand.
TGTTTAGAATGTTATGCACCACTTCTATCTAAATTGCAAAATATTTGATCACCCTCAAATGATACCATATAGCCATGAAAATGATGTTCTTCATTTGTCCCTGGTCCCTCCTACATTCCTGATAACCACCCACTAACCTGATTTCAGTCACTACAGATTTGTCTATTATGGATATTTCATGTAAATAGAATCAGACATAGGTCTTTTGTATTTGGCTTCTTAGGGTTTTTTTTTAGGTTCACTCACACATTGTAGTGTATGTTAGTGCTTCATCTTTTAATGGCTACAAATATTCCATCATATGACTATACCACAATACGTTTATGTACTCATCCATTAACAGACATTTGGGCCTTTGGCTTTTGTAAGTAACAGTGGTATGAATGTGAATACGCCTGCATTTGAGTCACTCTTTTTAATTATTTTGGTAGGTACCTGGGAATGAAACTGCTGAGTCATACAATAATTCCATGTTTAATTTTTTGAGGAACTCCCAAACTCTTTTGTACAGTGGCTGCTATTTAACATTTCCACTGATAATAAAGTGTTCTGCACTTGATGCCAAATTCCCCATATCCTCACCAACATTTGCTTTTTTTTTTATAATAGCCATTGTAATAACTGTGAAAACCTCACTGTGGTTTTGATTTGTATTTCCCAATAACTAACAGTGTTGTGGGGTTTTTTTGTATGCTTTTTGGAACTATGTATATATTCTTTGAAAAAAGAGTCCTCAAATTCTTTACCCATTTGTGTATTAGGTTGCCACTTTGTTTTGAGTTGTAATCACAAGTACCTTCTGTCTCCTGTACACTATAATCTAGTTAGACATACACATTGCAAATATTTTCTCTCATTCTGTAAGTTACTTTTATATTTTATTACTAATGTCCTTTGATGAAATTTAGACAAGATTTTTTTTCTTCTATCTCTTTTTTTTTCTTTTTCTGAGACACAGTCTCGCTTTGTAGTTTAGGCTAGTCCTGAGCTCATTATGTAGTCCAGGCAAGCCTCAAACTCAGCAACCCTCTGTCTCTGCCTCCCAAGTGCTGGGATTACAGACGTGAGCCACCACGCCTGGCTTCTTCTATCTCTTAGTGTCGTGTTTTGTTTTGATAGTTTTGCCTATAGTGAACCACTCTTACATTCCTAAGATAAATATCATTTGCTAATAGTTTGTAATTCTTTTAAGATGCTATTGAATTTGGTTTGTTGGTAATTTGGTAAGTATTTTTGCATCTATATACATAAGAGATATTGGTCTGTAATAAGCATTATATTTTGTTGTATTTTATATAACTCATTTAATTTTCATACATAAGTGAACACAACACCTAATTGTAGGGGAGAAAAATTAATTTCCTTCTGTTTCTGAATTTTTAGTTGGGATCCTTATGACAAAGGATTAATTAAGACAGAATAGAGACCCTAGAAATATGTTCATCCACTTATAGTCAATTTGTTTTATACATAGATACTAAGAACACACAATGGATAAAGGAAAGCATCTTTGCTAATTGGTGCTCAAAAAACCAAATGTCTGCATGCAGAAAAATAAAATTAAAAGTTCATATACTGGTTCCGGTGCGTTAGCTCAGTGGTTCCGGCGCCTGCCTCACAAGCCCAAGGTCCTGAGTTCGATCCCCAGTTAACCACATACAATGCTGGGCGTGGAGACTCACGCCCACCAGCAATTAACACTGCATACCACAATGCCAGGCGTGGTGGCTCACGCCCGTAATCCCAGCACTCAGGAGGCAGAGACAGGAGGATTGCTGAGTTCATGGCGGCTTGCCTGGGCTCCATAGTGAGCTCAGAGACAGCCTGAACTATAAAGCAAGACCCTGTCTCAAAAAAAAAAAAAAAGTTCATATACTAAAATCAACACAAAATGAATTAGATTTAAATATAAGTTCTGAAACTGAAAAACTACTAAAAACAACATTAATCTGAGCAATGTCTTTTTGGACAAGATCCCAAAAGCATAGGAAACAAAAGTAAAAATAGACAAATGAATTATATCAAATTATAAAGCTCCTGCACCACAATCAACAGAGTCCAGAGACAACCTACAGAATGAGAGAAAATATTTTAAGTCATACGTTTGCCAAGAACTTAATATCCAGAATAAATAAGATGCAAAAACAATTCAGCAGCAAGAAAAAAATCCCCAATAAAAAATTTACAAAGAACCCAAACATATATTTCTCAAAAGAAGACAAATAACCAACTGATATATGAAAAATACTTAACATCACTAATAAAGAGATAAATCCAAATTTAAACCATGATGATATTCCATATCGTGTGCGTTTGCTCTCTTTCACTGTGACCGAATACGTGAGAGTAACAACTTAAAGGAGGAAGGGTTTCTTCCGGTTCATGGTTTCTGAGGTTTCAGTCCATGGTTAGCTGGTTTCACTGCTTTTAGGCCTGTGGCAAGACAGAAACAAGGAGTGGCAGAGAAAGGCTGCTCACCTCATAACAGCTAGGAAGTGAAAAGGAAAGGGAGAGGGAAAATTCTGAGAGAAAAAGCCAATGTTCTGTTTTAAACAGAAAAAGAAAAAATCCAACAATATGCCACTGTCCAGAAATAGCATAAGGAGAAGGCAAATATTACATGACAGCAGTTTTACCTTTGAACAATATTTTGTTACACTGAAAAGTATAATTGGACATTCATCTTGCAAGGGCATTTCTTTTAAGAAAGAGCCTACTTACTCTATCCAATATAATTGAAAAAACAAGTAAATTTTAAGCCTATCAAGTCATTTTAGAGAGGCAGAAGCAGTACCACAGGAGTTCATGATTTGCTTGTGGTGACATTTACAGGAAGCAAGAATTGGCACTTTTCTAACCATTCACATTTTCAACATCGCTCTTTACTACCAATCTCAAAGACTTCAATTTCTTTACCAAAAAACTCATGGCACAAAAATTTCCCTTCAAATTGAAAAACTGATTCATTATATAAGCCATCTACTTCCCCGTGTTCTCTTTGGTAAACCTACAAAACAGCCAGTCAGAATTTTATTATAAAAATATTTTATGGGCCAGAGATTTAGCTCAGTGGTTCCAGTGCCTACCTAGCAAGCATAAAGTCCCTGGTTCAATCCCTGGTAACCACATGCAACAATACTGGGTGTGGTGACTCACACCCACCAGCAATCACTACCACATACCACAATGCCGGGCATGGTGACTCACGCCTGTAATTCCAGCACTCGGGAGGCAGAGACAGGAGGATTGCTGAGTTCAAGGCTTCTCTGGGCTACATAGTGAGCTCAGGGACAGACTGAACTACAAAGCAAGACCCTGTCTCAGAAAAAAAAAATTCTTTTACGTGATTGCTGTTCAGTTAACCATGTGACCAAGTTCTTTAATATTTTGTTAACATTATTTATGAAGCCTTTTAGACTAACCTATCCCTGGACTGGTAATATGCTCTGTACATCTCTCAAGGTTATGAAACCTAAAATACTGTAGACTGTTGTAGTAGAGGTAAGTTTACCGAATAGTCTGAACAATTCTTGGTGATTAATGCATATGTGATATTTTAACATTTGAAAAGTGACATGGAAATATCAAACCTATTTGAAGTGTTCAGGTTGAAATGTTCAAATTAAGAGTAATGTTGAAAGACAAGAGAGTAAAACCGTGTACAATAATGATTTAATTCACATGCATGAGTCAATCATGTTTCGTAAGTGGGTGGCACTGGAGTGGGTGGAATAAGACGGTGAAAATGAGGGAGAAAAACAACAATGAAATATACATGGTAATTCAAAGTTCAGATGAACTTTAAGTGAATCTATTTGTATTTTTGCAAAACAATTTCCATGATGATCTGTCATATATCAAACTTAATCTGACATGCTGTTTCTGATATCCTTATGAGGAAATATCAAAGGGCCCAACATTTTAGTATTTTTCCATAGTAATTTCAGCCTCTGCAGCTTGAGCTCTTTGACAGCAGAATTCTGGTTCCATTGTATTTTGTTCTTTTGAACTTTTCCCTGATTTCAGTGTGTTTTCTTCTTGTTTTTACTGGTTTTGATTCCCTGCAGCTGGTAGAAGCCACTGCTTTTTCCTGCCCACTCCTCTTTTCTCACAGTTAGCTGGGGTTACATATTTTTTGCAAGAAAAACACAGAGGTGATAGTAGTTTTCTTGGTGCATCATGTCAAGGAATACCTGATGCCCGTATGTCTTATTATTGTTGCTGGTACCCTAGATCACGTGATTAAGGAGCCATTTATGACATTTATCCACTGTAAAGCTATTATTTTCCTCTTTGTGACTGTTAAATACTTGGGATTCTCAATATCACAGGAAAACACAGTGAGAGTCACAACAGCATGAGGCCTAACACAATGAATCCATTTGCCAAGGCAAGAAATTAAATGGGGGGGGAGAATTTTAAAATAATACTAATAATGTGCTCGCTTCGGCAGCACATATACTAAAATAATACTAATAAAAGAGGCAACTACAGGAAAATATCATGATAAGCATAAATCAACACATATCAGTTATAACCATCATTATTAATGGCCTCAATTCATCAATTAAAAGAAATGGACTATCTGGGCATGGTGGCTTACGCCTGTAATCCTAGCACTCGGGAGGCAGAGACAGGAGGATTGCTGAGTTCGAGGCTTGCCTGGGTTACATAGTGAACTCAGGACCAGCCTGAACTACAAAAGCAAGACCCTGCCTCTAAAAGAAAAAAAAATTAATAAATAAAAAAGAAAAAGAAATAGACTAGCAAAATGCATTAAGAAGCAACATCCAACAATATGCTACATCCAAGAAATACACTTAATTCAAAAAGAAATCTATAAACTGAAAGTAAAAAGATGGAAAACAATTCTCCATGTCATAGGAAACTGAAGAAAAAAAAAAAAAGCAGATGTGGGAACCGCAGATTTAGCTCAGTGGTTCCAGCACTGGCCTCGCAAACACAAGGTCCTGAGTTCAGTCCCCCGGTAACCACACACAATGCTGGGCATGATGACTCATGCCCACCAGCAATCAATACCACATACCATAGTGCCAGGTGTGGTGGCTCACGCCTATAATCCCAACACTTGGTAGGCAGAGACAGGAGGATTGTTGAGTTCAAGGTTTGCCTGGGCTACATAGTGAGCTCAGGGCCAGCCTGAACTATAAAGCGAGACCCTGTCTCAAAGAAAAAAAAAAAAGAAAAAGAAAAAGAAAGGAGATGTGGCTAGCTTATTTGCAAACAAAGTAGATTTTAAGTCAAAACTCATTAAGAGAGACAAAGAAGGGCACTACATCCTCTTACCTGGAGCAGTTCAAGAGGAAGATATGGCAATCATAAATATATATCAAATGTTAGTGCATCCAACTATTAAAAAATATTAATAGATATGAAAAACCACATAATACTAATACAATAATGCTGGGTACCTCAATACCTCATTGTCACAAATATATCAACTAGACAAAAATATCAACAATGAAATACTAGAACTGAACCAAACATTTGAACAAATGGTCTTAATAGATGTCTACAGAGTATTCCTCCCCACAAAGTCAGACTACACATTCTTCTCAGCTGCACATGGGTCATTCTCCAAAACAGACAACATGTTAGTTCATAGAGCATGTTTAAGTAAATGTGAAAGAATTGAAGTTATCCCTTGTATACTGTGTAAATTCCAACAACTTCATAAACATATGTAAATTAAATAACACTCTCCTGAACAACCAAAGGGTCACAGAAGAAATTAAAGAAGCAATTAGACAGTTTCTACAATTAAATGATAACTCCAGTACAACATACAGGAATTTATGAAACAAAACAAATGCAGTGCAATGAGGAAAATTCATACTAGTGAATGCCCATACGAGGAAAACAAAGCAAGGTCAAACAACCTAATGCTGAAACTCAAGCTCTTAGAAAGAAAAGAGCAAGACAAACCCAAAGCTCATGCAAGGAAGAAAATTATAAGGATCAGAGCAGAAATTAATGCAATGGAAACTAAGAGAACAATACAAAGAAATCAATAAAGAGTTGGTTCTCTGAAAGAATACACAACATTGACATACACATAGCCAACTTGATCAGAAAAGGAAGAAAAAGGCCCATATTCATGTGATTAGAAATAAAAAAGGATGAAACCAGAAGAGATCCAGTAGAATTCCAGGGGATAGTTAACACCTACTTAAAAAATCTGTATTCCAGGGCCAAAGATTTAGCTCAGTGGTTCCAGCACCTGCTTAGCAAGTGCAGATTCCCTGGTTTGATCTCTGATTCCCGGTAACTACATACAACAATACCATGTGTGGTGACTCATGCCCACCAGCAATCAGTACCACAGACCACAATGCCAGGTGCAGTGGTTCACACCTGTAATCCCAGCACTTGGGAGGCAGAGGCAGGAGGATTCCTGAGTTCAAGGGTAATCTGAGCTACATAGTGAGCTCAGCCAGGGCCAGCCTGACTTACAAAGCAAGACCTTGTCTCAAAAAAATCTGTATTCCAATAAGATGGAAAACAGAAGAAATGGACAGATTCTTAAGCATATATGAACTTTCAAAGTTGAATGAAGATGTAAAAATTCTAAGTACCCCAATATCAATCAGTGAAATTAAAAATGTAATTAAAAACCTACCAACAAAGAAAAGTTCTGTTTCTCATGGCTTCACTGCTCAATTCTACAAGAAATTTAGAGAAAAGCTAATGCCACTACTTCTCAAACTTTTTTTTTTTTAAGACAGGGTCTTCTTTGCAGTTCAGGCTGGCCCTGAGCTCACTAGGTAGCCCAGGCAAGCCTTGAACTCAGCAAGCCTTTTGCCTCTGCTTCCTGAGTGCTGGGATTACAGGTGTGAGCCACCATGCCTGGCTATAGACAGCATTATTATTATTATTTTTTTTTTTTGGAGACAGGGTCTCGCTTTGTAGTTCAGGCTGGCTCTGAGCTCACTATGTAGCCCAGGCAAGCCTCGAACTCAGCAATCCTCCTGTCTCTGCCTCCCGAGTGCTGGGATTACAGATGTGAGCCACCACGCCCGGCACACTCAAACTTTTAAATGAAATATAAAGGGATGCAAGACTCCCAAATTCATTCCTCAAAACAATTATTACCTTGATTCCAAAAGCAGAGAAAGAGCCAACCAAAAGAGAAAATGACAAGCTAATCCCTCTAATGAATATAGATGCCAAAAATCCTCAATAAGATACTGGCAAATGGAATATAGAGAATCATCAAGAAGGTCATATACTGTGACCAATTTGGATTCATCCTAGAGACACAAGGATGGTTCAAGATATGTAAATTGAAATATAGTAATACACTATATTAACAGAGTCAAGGACAAAAACCTTATGATCATCTCAATAGATGAAGAAAAAGTATTCAACAAAATCCATTACCCATTTATGATTAAAATCCTCCAGAAAACTAAAATACAAGGTCTTATCTCAACCTGATGAAAGCTATTTATTAAAAACCAACAGCTAGCATCATACTAAATGGTAAAAACAGAAAATGTTCATGCTAAAATCAGGAACAAGACAAGGATGTCCCTTATCACCACTCCAGTTCAATATTGTTCTGGAAACATTAGCCATAGCAACTAGACAAGAAAGAAAGAAATTAAGCTGTCATTATTTACTGACATGATACTCTACATAGACGATCCCAAAAACTCAGCCAAAAGACTGTATGACTTAATTGGAAGATTCAGTACAGTAGCTGGGTACAAGGTCAACACCCAAACATCAATAGCCCTAGTTGGGTGTGATGACACATGCCTGAAATCCCAGCACCAGAAGGCAGAGGCAGGAGGATCACCATGAGTTAGGGGCCTGCCTGAGCTACATAGTGAGATCCTGTCTCAAAAAAAGAAAGAGAAATAAAACTCAATAGCCTTCGTACACACAAAAAACAGACTTACTGAATGAGAAATTGGGAGATAATTCCTTTCACAGAAGAATCCAAAATAATGAACTATATAGGAATCAGTCTAACAAAGAAGTGAAAGACCTTTTTCCAGGAAAACTATAGCTCTGTGGAAAAGAAAGTTGGAGAGGACATCAGAAGATGGAAAGACAGTCCTTGTTCCTGGGTAGGTAAAAGTAATACTATCAAAATGGTCATTCTCGGGCCGGAGGGTTAGCTCAGTGGTTCCGGCGCCTGCCTCGCAAGTGCAAGGACCTGAGTTCGATCCCCGGTGACCACATATAATGCTGGGCGTGGAGACACGCCCACCAACAATCAACACCGCATACCACAATGCCGGACGTGGTGGCTCACGCCTGTAATCCCAGCACTCGGGAGGCAGAGACAGGAGGACTGCTGAGTTCGC
>PVIC010055699.1:0-11150 GCA_004025085.1 Thryonomys swinderianus
GGGGGAGGAGGGGGGATATGGGTAAAAATGAAAATTAACTTGTGGCATATACTGGTACGAATTTCCCAATGTTATATGTGATTTTGAGATGTATATAAATTGTACCAGTAAAGAATTCAATTAAAAAAATACTGATGATTAATTTAATCATGGAAGACCCAACAAAGACAGTGATGGGAAAACTGCAATAAGGAAATTGATAAGTGCAAATATAATCAGAGATATACTTAATAATCTAAACTAAGGAAAAGTAGCTGAGTTGTTGAAAGAACAAATTATTTAATAATATTAGAATATTTGAGTGGTTATCTGTAAAATAAATCTCAGTTTACCCGAAACACATAGCAGACACAAAATAACTTCCAAAATGAATACATTATTTAGTTATGGAATAAATTGTTCAAATTATCCATCAAATAAAATATTAATTTAATGAGCGAATAAGGACATTCGACAGCAAGATTTCTTGTAAGATGTGGATGAGTCGATTTATATGTATAGAGCATGAAAGGGATCGCTAAATTTCTTGGGGAAAGTTGAGAAGCAGAAGTGTCAAGCCTTCTTCTAAGTGATCTATAAACACTGAGGAGAGTCGCACCAGTTTTTCTCAGACAACAAGGATCACTGATGAGCTGCAATCTCGTGAAGTGACTTCCTTTGCTCCTGAGCCTGCTTGTGTCAGGGAATAAGGTCTCAGTCACACTAGTTAGGGACCTCCAGGCTGATCATGTACGATTTCATGCCCCTTTCAAGAATGGAAAGGTGAGGGGGTAGCACATTTAACTAGCTACTGTGTTCACAATAGGAATCACAGCAGAACCTCTGGCCTCTCAAAGCCAGACTATCTTAGGCTGGCATCGTTTTCTCTCCTTTTCTGAGATAGTATATCATGTCAAGTATTCATGAGATATTTCTGGATAGGTAGACCCCTAGGAAAAAATTAAAAGATTTTTCTAATGTCTCTTTCTTCTCTGTTAGACCACTCTAAACCATGGTGACCCCCTAAGCAGTGTTGCAAGATTTTTAAGAACATGTTTGCTTTTAGCTCTTTTTTTTTTTAATTTTTACTTTTTTTTGAGACAGGGTCTCACTTTGTAGTTCAGGCTGGCTCTGAGCTCACTATGTAGCCCAGGCAAGCCTCGAACTAAGCGATCCTCCTGTCTCTGCCTCCCGAGTGCTGGGATGACAGACGTCAGCCACCACGCCCAGCAGTTTTTAGCTCTTTTGTTGTGTGGTTTATCTTTCTCTCTTTGTGGGGGAACCCTAGAAAGGTATAATCTTCTATAGTGTTTTCGAAGAAGGGCTATATTTTGTCACGATTATACCATGCTCTGGATGGTCTGCTAACTTTTTCAATGTTTTCAAGTATTTAGTGAATATATTTGGACAAAGCTTCAGGTGCAGATGTTTATATCCACTTCCATTCCATGTTTAAATTAGAGGAAATGAGATCATGTAAGAAAAAAAGAGATGAGATGGAGGCCTGAAGGGCAGGATTTTTGAAGTGTTGATACAAAATCAGTCCCTAATTATCCATGTGAGCATCATGTTCAAATTTAAACATACTGTTCCTGGGATGGGAGAAAAACCTGTAAACAGTGATCTGCTACTCAGGTCCTGAACACTCCACTGAAAAAGAAACTTTCTGGTTCATTCTGCAATATGCTGAAGTGTGAGGGTGGCTCCACTGCAGAATTGATAAAGAAAAAGTAACTACAAGGAAGACTTTTAAAAAAGTGGTCAGAGAATTGGAAGAAAATACAGAAGTAACTCAGAAGAGATTCATTTCATTTGTTGAATCAAGCAATCAATAATAGGAGAATCAAGGAAAAGAATGAATTAACATACCCATGCTTACATGCTGATACTCATAAAAAGCCAATCACAGCTGAAGAAACCGGGCACTCTTTTAATAATATCTATTCAGATACAACTGCTTCCAACTTGCATTGAAATCATTTTCTAAAGTGGATAATTGTGCACATACCTTGTGGAAATAAAAGGAAAATCATCGTGAGCAATTCAGGCAAACAGCTAAGAGTCCATGCTTTCTTCACTAATCACAGCACTTTTTAGTAGTTGATCGAAAAGAAAATGATGAGGTTCAAAGATGTACTGAAGTTTTTCATAGAAGCTTTCAAAAAAAATCAAACTGTGTCTCTTAGCTGAGAACAAAGCCAGTGGAAATACTGAGACAATAGAAAAGGAACAATATTAGGAAACAGTCTCTCCATACCACTAGCATACCTGAAGTGACACAGCACCATCACAAAAGATAAATGGAAAGAGAAAGACATTCTGGGTCATCCACAGTGATTTTATTAGGAGATAGGTGGAAGATTAAATAATTAAATATATAAAGTCTAACTAAGCAAAAGTTATCATAGTTATCTAAAAAAAATGAGCTTACGCTAAACATCATTGAAAGGGCTATAGCCTAGTTACAAGGATGAAATGAATTAACTTTAGTATAACTCAATAAAATTTAACCAGAAGTGGAAAATTTTGGAATGTGAAAAGAAATTCTAAGAGCTAATTGTTCCCATGAGTTCTAGGCACCTTAGAAAAAATTTTGGAAATATTATAAAGAATAATTTTACTCAAGCACAGAAACTAGAACTGGCAAAAGAACTTGGAAAATATTTGTATTATTCTGTTCATATTGTGATCATTATTACTATTCATTGACAAAATATAAGATATTTTCCTTTAAGATGACAGATGTTTATATTCAAGGGGCTAGTGTATATGTGTGTATGTATGTATGTATGTATATACACACACACATATATATATATATATATCTGATGTAAACATTCTATATTCTATATAGAAACTTTCAGTCACTTTCAATGTACAAGATTTTCAGTTTAAAAACTGCAGTGAGATATTAAGATGTTACAAAGGGAAAAGGAAGTACATTACTCTGACTGTAATTAAGAAAGAAAGACTTATTCCTGGAATATTTTCACTTGAAGGTCCATGTGTCTAGGAAGCTTAAAGTGAGTTATTCCCAATCCTTCACATTTCTTAGAATAGGCATATAATTCAAAGATACAGAAAAAGACCCATTTCTGGTTCAGTAAGTGCTACTTTGTATTCATCCTCATGCTTGAATTACTATGACTATGTCAAAGGAATCGATATGTTTAGGGCTGAATGAAATTTCTTTATAATGTTTTTCATGGACTGAGCTATTTCTGAGAACAACTGGGAACTATTACATTGCTGTACAGAGAGGTTTTATAGGCCCATTGTTGAAACTTTAAAAATGTAATGTTACATAGGGGAGTGGGACGTGCCAATGCTTTTTGATAAAAATTCTTTACATTTTAATATCGTGTAAAGTATTATGCATAACTTAGCTACTTCACAGCCAAGGCCATCATCTGTAAATAACTCAAACATTTTAAAAAGCCACAGTACTATACATTTCAGAATTTATAATCAGCTCCATATGAGAAACATATCTACTCTAGTGGGAGTTTATGATATTACTGCATTTTATAAGGTAGCTTTTATTTAAGTCTGTTGTCGTGCCATTTGTTCAGTAATAACTGGTTTCAGCGGAGAGTACTGCAGTGTGTTATTAACCCATTTTCTCCCGGCCTTCCCTCCTGCCCACCTTTCTTTCTGCCCCTTTGAGCCATCAGCCCATTGTATTCATTGAAGCATCAGAATACACCAGATTCTTTCAGGAGCACAGCAGGTGTGTGATTACGAAGCGTATCTGATACATTCAGCAACAGATTAATGTCGCTGCTCAGAACCCTTGTCAGAAGGGAGGGGAAGCAGTGATATAAAAATAAAATTGCTATTTATTTCACACACTTGAAGGAAATTTTAGAAAATATGAACAAACTGTCTCTACAGATTGCTTAATGATACATCTTTCAGCCTCAATTTCAGGTTCATTTTGGCTTCAAATACATCAATCACTTGTTAATTTTCCTTAAAATGTATTTTATTATGCATAAGGTCAAAGATGAACGCATATAAAAGATTGCTCTAAAAGACACAAAAATTCATTTTCCCAGTGTCTTCATATGAGTTCCTGTTACATAATGTATTATAAAATTAGACATTTCTTCTCTTCTTGATTCATTCATTAAAATAATAATGACGATATTAATATGAATTCAGGAGGCAGAGAAACTTGAAACATCAGAATGCGGAAGCTGATGTTCTTATTCCAATAATCTTACATTTTTGAGAATAACATTCTCAAAATTAAGATTTAAAAAATGAAACCTTAAATCATGTCAAATAATGTAGTATATTTAGTGTCATAGGTATAGGCTTCCTGTCTCTACATCCTTAGGTTTCTTGCTTCCACAGTTGTACTTTCTTCTTTCTGTTCTTTCTCTCTTTCTCTGTCTTCCTTCATCCCTTTGTTTGTTTGTTTGTTTGTTTCTTTTCTTTCTTTCTTTCTTTCTTTTCTTTCTTTCTTTCTTTCTTTCTTTCTCTCACTCTCTCGCTCGCTCTCTCTCTCTCTCTCTCTGTCTCTCTCTCATTCTCCTTTCCTTCTCTCCTTCCTTCCATTCTTAATTTTTTTCCTGTCATCCCTTGAATCTAAGCTTACTAGCAGAATCTGAAAGCGCAGGTCAGCCATTTCTAAAACCCGGCCACAAGAACCTCGCAGGGTGCTCTTTCCGCTGCATTCCTGGCTCATCTGTGATCTCAAATCTGTTCCAGCAGAAGGATAAAGAAATCCAGAGAGGAAAAGCTGGAGCCTTACAATATTAATCCAGAATCCCATCAAGATCACTGTTTGAAATTCATCAACCAATAAACTACTGAGAAATAATGCGTTATTTTAAATTGTCATGTCTTGTAGAGGTCTTGTCTCTGCCAATATGAGACGTTTCTTGTATGTTTCTTACATTTAATGTTCTTGTTCTAATAACTCACATTCCCAGTAGTGACAGTTTTCTTTTCTCTACAGAAATAAAAAGTCATGTTAAGATAGGTATAATAATGCAAAGAAGTCTACAGAGCAGTATTTCATTAAAATTGTGCTTTTGTCCCCCACTCCACCAAATTCTTCCACCACATGGCCCTGTGTACTCCAAACCCCAAACCAACTCCACTCTATGCAACTCTCCCCAACTTACAAATTTTGTTTTATAAATCAAAACTAAACCAAACCAAACCAAAGCAAAACAAAACAAGCCAAATTTGTCAAACTAGAACTCTCCTCTGAGGCCAATAAGGAGAAAATGCAAAAGAAAATGTATTAGAAACAAAGTATAAAAGATAAATGTCTGGTTATCCATGTCTCTAAAACAGATGCTTTACCCGCTTGACTCACTTTTGACTCAAACAACTAATTTATATTCATTCCTCAAATCAGCGAGGTATCACTTTGAATTCATAAAGCAGAACATTGCCCTAATTAGGCTGACTATTTTAGGTGGAGGATAAAAGGGAAGATTAGAGTACTGCTAGGAGAAGAAAAACAATGTTAGGAATTACAGGGTCTCAGGTTTTCTTCCTGATAAAGCCTAGTTTCTTTCTCCAACAGTTCCTTGAAGAATGTGCCTACATTGCTTAGCGTGATAAAATATCAAATGTATTTGGATTTGCCCTCATATTTTCAAGCTCAGTGTTTAGTGTTTTTGCTTTTGTTCTTTAGAGCTGCTTCCTACAATGTACTAATATTTCATTGTAGTGTAGGGTGCATTTAAATTGCTATTTTTCTTTTAGAAAATCAAAACCTTGGGAAATTTTCTTTTATAAATTATATAACTTGACAAAGTTATAACTTTCTTTTTTAAAAGATTCTGTTATTGTGCAGTGAAAGAATATCATCTTTTTAAAAACACAGACACAGAAAACTACACAAAGCAACTTTCTACCTTCAGGAGACATGAAGCAAATTCACTTGCAACTAGCCCTTAAGATTAAGGTACTCAGTTTGGCTTAGTACCCCAGGGACCCTCCAGATACCTTATTCCATCTCAGCTCCCTAGATTTCTACAAAGAAAATATTTTCCTGACTTTATCCAACTCATTTTCCCATGCTTCTTATAAGTTAGAGCCTTTATATTTGCATTTCTTCCCACTGTAACTTAGTTTCACTACTTAAAAAAATGTCCTGTGAGATTAATTACTTCCCTCTATTCTTATGTTACTTATTTTTAAAAAAGATGCTGAAGAATAAACAGACTACCCTACATTATATTCTGACTTCAAAGTCATAGAGCAATTCAATATAAATCTTGACTTCTGCATTTTCCACAATGCAGCCACTGCATTCAGAACTTTTATGAGGCTCACTCAATCCACTAGTCATATATACAGAAGACAGAATTTTATTTGGAATTACAAAGTATCCATTCGGTGTGTGTGTGTGTGTGTGATGTTAATAGATGTTGGTATTCGAAGTCTAGAATCAATAATGCACTCCACATTGCAAAATGGTGGTGATTATGTCTTTTTTTTTTTTTGAGACAGGGTCTCGCTTTATAGTTCTGGCTGGCCCTGAGTTCACTATGTAGCCCAGGCAAGCCTCGAACTCAGCAGTCCTCCTGTCTCTGCATCCCAAGTGCTGGGATTATAGATGTGAGCCACCACACTTGGCAATTATGTCATTTTTTATGTGGTATGACATGATTAACTTATCAAAGGAGGATAACAGGTAGATACATAGATACTGCAAGTATGTACTGATGCTCAATGTCTGAATAATCAATTAATCAAGTGCATCACATCATCAGAATAAAAACTCAATTCACATGATCTTCTCAAGAGATGCAGTAATTTAATAAAATTTCATGCTAAAATTTCTCAACAAACTGTCAATAAAATGGAATTTGTTGATAAAAGAACATATGAAAAGCTCAAGCTACTTTTTATCTAATAGTGAAAGGTTGAAGTATTTTCCTCTAATACTGGAGAAAAGAAAACAAAAGTTTAGTATCCGTGCTAGGACAACCAGGCATCAGAAATAAATTTTTAAAAAATCTAATATATGTTGGCAAGGAAGAAGTAAAACTATCTCTATCCATGGATGACTATGATTGTCAGGTTTCTGTACCTGTGATATGATACCTGAGGTAATCCATTTTAAAAGAGAAAGTAATTATTTTAGTTTATAACCAAAAAGTTCCAATGCATGCTTCTCTCATTGGTAGAAAGGCAAAGCTTGATAAAAATAAGTATAACATAGACTAAGACTGCTAATCTCAGAAATAAGGAAGCACAAAGACAGAGAGGAAGGGGCTGGGCTCCCCAAATTTCCTTCAAAACCACTCTCGCAGTGACCTAACTTTCTCCACCAGGCCTCATCTCTTACAGGTTCTACACCCTCCAATGGTGCCATGGGCTAGTGCAGCATTTCAACACAGAATCCTTGGAAACTTACAGGTAATTGTGGCATAAACCCTATGGATTCAGTGAAATATCAATCAGAATCTTCTTCAATATTTGGAAACATAAGTGGCTTCTAAAATTCCTGTAGACTTACATGGGACCTAACATGGGAGAATAAAATAAAACAACATTTTAGTTGAATTCTTTATTGGTACATTTTATAGACAGCTCACAATCACGTTCAACATTGGCAAATTTGATAAAACAAAGAACTGAAAGAGAATAACAAACTAGAAAGATCAAATCCCTGGTTTTGAAAGGCCAGGACAAAGCAACGGTGATGAAGACATGAAACTGGTACACAAGAAGTCAAGGGAATAGAACTGAGAGTCTAGAACTAAACCCAGATCTCGATCTTCCTCTGACTTCCAAGAGCTCTGGGACCATTCCAAGGGGAAAATAATTATCCTTCTAACAAATGATGTTGAATCAACCATGTATCTACTTGGAAAAAGAAAGAACTGGAACTTTTAACTCAACCAAAGAGCAAAATTAACTCAGACAATCAAATTCCTAAATAGAAAGCCCACCATTCTACTATTAAAACCCAGTAACAAAATAACATAACGGTAAATTTCTCAAGATTTTAATTTGGACAAACATTCTTGGTTATAATAGCAAAAGGAGGAGTCAAAATAGAAAAAAATAGATAAATTGGAAATCATCAAAATAAAACTTTAGAGTTTTAGATTTCAAAAGATGTCATGAAGAATGTGAAAATGTAACAGAAAGGAAAAGGTTTTGTTTTGTTTTGTTTTGTTTTGAGACAGGGTCTCGCTTTGTAGTTCAGGCTAGTCCAGAGCTCACTATGTAGCCCAGGCAAGCCTTGAACTCAGCAGTCCTCCTGCCTCTGCCTCCCGAGTGCTGGGATTACAGGCATAAACCACCAAGCCCGGCATCCGTGGTATGAGATACTGATTGCCAGTGGGTGTACCATGCCCAGTATTGTTGTATAGGGTTACCTGGGATTGAACCAGGGACCTTGCACTTGCGAGGCATGCACTGGAACCACTGGGCCAAATCTCTGGCCCCAGGAAAAGAATTTTTAATTCATATACCTAACAATGGACTTGTCACTAGAATATATAAAGGCAATACCATAATAAAAATAAAATACAACATAAAAAACTGAACAAAGGACTTCATTAAACATTCTGTCAACTGAAGCAGGAAAATGTCTCATAAGTACATAAAAGATGTACAGAATTGTTAAAGATCAGAGAAACATGAACCAAAATTATAGGAAGGTACCACTTCACATCCACTAAAATAACTAGTATGAAAAAACTATATACTAACAAACATTGGGTCCTAGAGTAAAATAATACCTTGGAAAACAATTTGACACCTGAAATGATTAAACATAGTATCATCATATGGCCTGTGCATTCTATTTGTAGATGTATAACTGGGAAAAAGAAAACATTTCCACAAAACAGAACATAAATGTAAATAACAGGATTATATATTATACCTGAAAAGTGGAAGCAGTACAAATGTCCATCAAATATTAAGCAGATAGAGAGGAATGAAATACTTTTGGTGGGTGGGTAGTAACAGAATGCTATTTTCTGAGTGCTTTTGCCTACTCACATTTAACATGCTGAACTCTAATGCCCAAGTTGAAGGCTTTGAAAGGCAGTGCCTTTAAGAGATAACTAGATTATGAGAATTGCTCTGTTAACATAGGATTAGTTTTTTGTTAACAAGATCGAAGGACTGCCTGGCCTTTCTATTGTGTGAGAGCAAGAATTCTTTGTCTGAAGTATTAATTACAAAGACATTTCCATTTTTGCTTGTTTTCACTTTTTATAGTACTGTCCTTAAAAAAAAAACAAAATTATTTTAATATAGCCTACTTAAAATTTTTTCCTTCTGTCATTAATCTGCTATTATTCTGTTTAAGAAAAATGTGTCCAGGCCAAGGTTACTAATAAATAGACTCCAGTGTTCTTTGAAATACTAATATTTTTTGTTTACATTAACATGAAAAGTATATATAATAGGAAATGATGTGAAGATTTGTTTACTTTTTTTCTATTTGTATTTGCATTAACAGCATTAATTGCAAGAAAGACAAATTTTACCTTATTACAGTTTTCTCTTACTTTAATCATAAACCAAAAGACATGTTTTCAGATTTATTTTTTCGTATTTCTTGCTGTAAGTTTTATTTTATAAACTATAGCTTAGGTTATCTATGATTTCACTTATTTTCTTTTAACTACATGTCCTATCAATTCCTAAGAAAACCCACTAAAATCCTCATTTTGCGAAGCCTAGTTTTAATAATTTGTTCCTTCCAAATTGTGATATTTATTTCTGAAATATACAAAATAATTCATGAGTGAATAATTTAAGCTGTCAATTTTGTTCATAGGGAAATAATTTCAGATATAACATTAAAAATGAATATGGCAGTATTTATACTTTTTTATTTAACTATATATAACTTTATGGAATGTATATTTTGAAATGATTGTCCATTCCAAGTGGTCAAATTAGCTGACATGATTTCTTTATAATATTCTCTTACAATCATTTTAGTCATCAAGAGCAAGAGTGATACTGTTTTCATTCATGATATTGTTAATTTTTTATTTCCTAAAATAATAATTTATTCCTTAAAATTTCCTGTGGGAAGAACTTTATATGTTAAATGTACCATTTTAATATAATACATTATGGAATATTATCTAATTTTCATTTTTATTTCTATATTTTTAATCTTTGAGTTGTTTAGAAATGTTTTGAATAATTTTATAGTTTGGGACCTTCTAGCTTAATTTGATGTGCTCAAGGATATAGTTTGATTTCTTTTAATTTATTGAAATTACCTGAAGTTTATTTTATAAACCAGAATAAGGTAAGTCTTGATAATTTGCCTATAAGCATTTGGAAGTTGAAATCGCTATTGCTGTTGGATATAATACCAGTTAGAGTAAATTCATTGTCTTTTCTGTTCTTTTTTCTTTCGTGTTCTTATTGATGTTTGATTTTTAAATTCCCTTCTCTCAACTACATATTTCAAAGTTTCAAATTATGGAAGGCAGATATATATTCTATTTTGCTTCAAAAATGTTTTGCTTTTTATAAAATTTCATGCTAAAAAAATGGGAAACAAAGCTTAGGTATATGATGGTTAGGGATGGAAGGGAGGACGAGGGAATAAAAGAAATGAGAATCAAGATATATCATGTACAGGTACAAACTCTTAATGATGAACAGGACCACACTGCATACCTAAAATGTATTAACAAACTCAATAAAGGAAAAATATGTTTTTCTATTTCTGAAGCTCTCTGATGGATACACAGAGTATTTGAATCAAGATACTTTCCTCATGGATGCATGCATTTAGCTTTCTAAAATGTTGCTCTCCAGAACCGCTGCACAGCATTGTGTCACATTCACTGATTAAAGAAAATTAAAAGTATATTCAAAGAAGAACCCTTTTGTGAGAAAACAAAACTGCAAATAATATTTAATAAATAAAATGTAGAAGAATGAGAAATGGGGAAATTGAGATGGAGTGGAGGGATGTAGAGAAGGGAGAGAGTTAGGAAAATAAAAATAATCCAGATACATTACATACATACCCACTCTCTAAGAGGAATGCAGACATTATTTATTGTAAACATGTATTAGTGAAAAATGTAAAATTCAAAATATTTTTGAAATAAAATTATGAAAGGAGAAAACAGAAAAAGAAAGAAAAAGAAAGAAAGAAAGAAAGAAAGAAAGAAAGAAAGAAAGAAAGAAAGAAAGAAAGAAAG